>JACSZP010009486.1:0-17463 GCA_016161895.1 Pinna nobilis | reverse complement strand
TAACTTGTGTCTTCTGACACATTGCTTTCATATTTGGCACATGTATCCCTAATGACAAGACATTTAAAAAGTGCCATTTATTTGATTGTCTTAGCCTTCACAAATGGCTTACCACTCGGGGCATAGTGTTTCTCAAACACATCTTGTTTTGCAATATTATTCTACGATTATGGATGGGTACAAGTATAAGAACTATTACGCATGTCGGAAAACGTTTGGTACGGTAGCCGTTCTCTCTCAAAGTTTGTAGTTATATCCAAATCATTTGAATTTACTTTTTGTTTTATAATAATTTTGGCGTTAAAACGCCTTTAAAAATAATGGCGATTCCTCGGTCATTTGAATATTATTTTAATCATGAAACTACTTTCCTGTGGAAACGTCAAATTATCTTAATGAACGGCCATAGGAACGAATCCTCGGTTCGTTGTTAGAGCAGAATCTGCTCAACTGCCGAGCAACGGAACTTAGCCTTGCACTTGTGTACGGCGCTCGAACACGCATGCTATCAGCAACTTCAGTGCCTATACCTAGCCAAACACCTGTGTTAAATGCGCCCATTTCGCTTGGATCCCAGTTTCCGCTTCGCTAATTGATGCGAATTTCCGTTTAATTTTTTGTGGACTTTTGTGGACACCTGCGTCAACCGTAATGCGAAGATAAACATCATAAGAAAAACAGCTAAAGTCATCATCAATTTGTAGCAAATCTATGTATGGTGTATTGTGAAAAATGCTGAAAATAATACATATATATATATATATATATATATATATACTGTGTATCAATAACTTGTTTTTATAACGTGCCTCCGTGGCCGAGTGGTAAGCTTGTTCGACTTCGAATCGGTTGGTCCGGAGTTCGAATACCGCAGCGCCCCTCCGCGGTTGGTCGTCCCTGTCTTTCGGATAAGACAGTAAAAACCGAGGTGCCGTGTCGCAGTAGGTGTTGGCACGTGAAAGAACCCTCCCTGCTCTACGGCCAGCAGTGCCGAACATAGGCAAAATTTGTTGCCCTTCACCGACGCACGAAGACGTCTCCATATGAGTGAAATATTCTTGAGTGGGACGTTAAACAACAGTGCAACAACAACGAGTTTTATAATTATTACTATGATCATCATTCTCCACTTTTATTATTGTAATGATTATTATTATTATTTATTATTATTATTATTGCTGTTGTTGTTGTTGTTGTTGTTGCTGCTGCTGCTACTGTTGTTGTTGTTGTTGCCGCTGCTGCTACTGTTGTTGTTGTTGTTGTTGTTGCTGCTGCTGCTGCTGCTGCTGTTGTTGTTGCTGTTGTTGTTATGAGAAGTAATGGTAGCAATATTAAGTGTCACTATTGTTCTTTTTTATCAATGATATTATATGCGATAATTATCAGAGAATTAAGTTTAAGAAGTCATTATTATTTTCTGATGAATGTCAAAATCTGATGTCTAGCGATGAATGTTTAAGGAATAAAATTGGAATCATTATGGCATGATTCCTGACAAATTGTCCAATATTTAAAAGCAAATGTAGTTTGTTGGCAATATGAATTTGATTCCGAGTAGTGGCAGGAGTCGACATTTAATCAGAAATCTATGGGAATTTTCCGAGGAATTTAGTGAAGTAAAATGTAATTTTGTCATTTAACAAACGTAGCGTTGTGTTAATTTCATTACGGAGACATTACACAGTCATCAGTTTGTCAGAGGTTTTCCCTAATAAAATCAGACCAAAAGTACTTCCTTTTCCTGACTCACTATTACGAACGGCTAAACAGAATCCAAATGAATACGCTAAGGAGATAAATAACTAGCAGGGAAGCCAAGGAAATATTTCTCAATTCTCTCGTTACATTCTGAGTTACAATAAAAAAATCTAATGATTGAAAACTTCTGTTAATGGAATTATTTTGACTCATGGGATAATATAGGACAGAAGAAGGTACAAAAAACGGTAAGAATAAGGTTTCTGAGAAAACAAAACGAAAACAAAATCATATAAACCATGTCGCATCTCGCAAACACAGATAATACAGACCAGAAACATTGAATTTGGTGTGTAAAAAATATGTTGAGTAAGAAAAAGATGAAAGACACTAACATATATTTTGACGTGGACAATGTTAATAATCATGCATATTTACTTTTTTTTGTATGTCCCCCAAATCTCCAAGTAGCCTAATTCTGTCTTTCTTAAAGACACTTGTCAATTTTATCGAATCGCGAATTCTCACGCAGATGGAGGGGGGGGGGAGGGAGCGTCTTCCACTTTGCTTCAGCTAGAATGAAATTGTGCAAGTTCAGCAACCAAGTATATATTGGATTTGCCTACTGTAGCCATTAGGGCTTTGTTTCTTCCGATGTCTATATGTTTAATGGGTTTTTACTTTTTCTTGGGAATCGCTGGTCAGGAAATTGACGTAAACAGAAGTAGAAGGAATTGCCCGTTATCCGTTTAACTTTGAAACCCTTTCTCTTTGAAGTTCTACGTCGCATGAAAAGTGAGTTAAACTAATCAGACAAGCCTCTGGTTAAATGAAATGTACGAACTATAATTAAGGAAGCATTGACAGTACACATATGGTATTTGCGGCCGCATTGCACTTGACTTCATGATTCAATCGTGCACCATCCATTAATACTAGTGGTTTGCATCCTATCCTTATTGAGATAATGATGATTACCCTCAAACAAATCCTGATTTAGATCAGTCTCGCATCCATTTTCTTTCATCGGACTTGGATAATATGTAAACGTTTCATGAATAGTAAACTAACGCTTGTTTGAATTCAAATTCACGAAAGAATTATAATTCTGAGAATTAATTTCACTGAAGCAAAATATCACAAAGCTTTATTCTCGTTTTGTGTATAAGAATCCAAAGCATGCAAAATTATCGATTTTGTACGTTGAATGTTGGGATTTGCAGCATTATTTTGACCACATCTTGAATGTCAGGTCAGAATTTGTCAGCTTTCATTCATTCTCTCAAGACAGGGATGTTTCCCCTGTGTTGTACCTTAACTTTTGTTTATAAAAAGGTCAAGGCAACGAACAGTGATCGATCTCATAATTACTACAAAAATTTGCAAAATAAGGGGTTGGACAAACACGAACCCCTGAATACGCCAGAGTTGGGATCAGTTGCCTAGGAGGAGTAAGTATCCCCTGTTGACCGGTCACACCTCCTTTGAGCTCTATATCTTGATCAAGTAAAGGTTATATGTCATACTAGTTCTTTTTAATTGTCGTATGACTTGATGTCTTTCAGGTTAGTAGTCCTCTGCTTCTAGGGACTGTTACTGAGCCAATTTATATTCTGTTATTTGGTATTAATATGTGTGCGTTTGCTGAGTTTTCTGCAAGCGATTGACAGGTCAGAAATTGTGTGCTGTCATTTATTTCGCCAATAACGCACATTTTGACTTGTAATTTCTATGTCTATTTTCATCAACTTTTCTCTCCTAGTCATAATCCTTGCCAAACAGCTGGGCAGATCCAATTTACAATTGGATTTGTGGCTTTTTATTTTGTGGTTATCCACCCTTTATTGTAAGCAGGTCAGTTTTTGATACTACTTTTTTTTTACATATATGTGTTTATTATAAGGAGGGGCTGATCTGCGATTCTTGCATATGTTGTTGCAAAAAACACTCTCTAGTCTTCAGCCCCCGTACAATTTGTATTGTGTACAGTTGTTTTGTGTAATTTAAACATATTTCTATACATGTGTTCATAGGGGTCATGGTTTCATTACCCAGCACATGCAAGCCGTTACAAATGTATTTTCTGCATGTTTGTATGACCCCCTATCTTGTATATACGTTTTTAGTCATTTACGGAATAAATGACATTATTCATTCTAGTACCTGTATTCTGCTTTTATCTGCCTTTGGCAAAAAACAAGTTCAGTCGTCTTGGCAAGTTTATATTCCACTCAAGGAACATAAATGTATTTTCTTTCATAACTGAGGAGGGAATCATGTCCTGGGCTTCTTCAGATATACATAAACAATTCATTAACATTTAACACCTACTTGGTTTTTTCCTGATTTACTATTTACTGTTTCCTGCTCTGATTCAGAA
The DNA here is from genome assembly GCA_016161895.1 of Pinna nobilis. Taxonomy (NCBI): domain Eukaryota; kingdom Metazoa; phylum Mollusca; class Bivalvia; order Pterioida; family Pinnidae; genus Pinna; species Pinna nobilis. Next base: position 13,385 of record JACSZP010009486.1, on the reverse strand, counting down.
TCTTCCACACATATAGAGACGTCACCTTGTGACGGTAATGGTCTCAGATTTTGGTGTATGCTCAGCGCCTTGGGCTAATTAGCAAGAATTTTTACTGTTGGCGATACCTACTGTAACACTGGGGTTTTTTTTTTTAGATATATCCAAAATGACATGCAGCTTTCGCTTCATATGCCAAGCGCATTTGCGAATTCGAACCTAAGACCTCTCTTTCAACAGGCGGACATCTTACACATAAGATGGTCTCATGCATACCCATTAGAATATCTCATTTAAGCACCTAAGCCTGTATTTGTATTACACTCACATGAAATTACACGTTTGTAATGTTCTTATGCATGAAAAATTGAAATCTCTGTACGGTTCCATTCATTTCCGTCGAATTGCTATTCAAGTTTTGTGGCATAAATGGTGATGCAATTGCCCTGTTGATTTTCTTTAGCTTCAAGATAGGTTTTATTTGAACGTGTGTTAAAAAAAGAAATGAAAAATCGCTTAATGGTCGATACTGTCTGGCCCATTATACGTCTATTACATTTTGGTGATAACAGATTTGGCATTGGAATCAAGGTCAATATAAGAGTATAAATGAACTGCATACCTGGATATTTTGACATGATTCATCTATTTTGCAACAGGAAACGAATTCGAATGGATGAAACTTTCCCTTCTTTATAAATGATAATGTTTCAAGCATGTAGCTTGAAAATGTTGTTTAAATCTTAGATTCAGCTTATCATCATTAATATTAAACCTAAGCGAAAATATTAAGATATATATCTAAAAATATTATATATATAAATATTAAGGCCCACACTATACATCTAACATTAGATAATAATGTAGAAATACTTTGCAGGTAAAAGTATGACCGGGATCTTTACATAAATCCTTCACATGCGTGTTTTCTGGTATAGGCTGTTTTACACGTTTTCATTTTCATAATTTTGACAGATGATACAAGTCTTACCTATAAAATCGTAACAAAAGAATTAAGACGTGTTGCCGACGGCGCCTTTTTTCTATGTATTTACATTATCAGATGTTCCCTCGTCCAGGAAACAGAATTTTGTAAATAGTCCTGTACAATTGATCCCGACATCTTTGATTTTTATACTCTTTACTTTCAACGTCCAAATTATATCAAAATTTATTGAACCGCTTTGAAAATATATCCTTATTACACGTATGTCAATTTGGCAATATCCGGCAGATCTTTGCAATAACCTTCACTTTCCTATTTTCTTATGATGAATATTTCATAGTGGGAATAGTTCATTTATTTGTTCCCTTCAATTTGCAGGAAAATGATGGACATAACTAACAACCTTCGTTTTCGAATCAAGACGACCAACAATGAGACTTACGAAGCGATTGTGGATACAATTCATAAGAGTGATTCGGATGATATAGGAGCTTTATATTACGTCATCGCTGTTGTTCTTATATATGGATTATCCATCGTGATGATGATCGCTTCACACATACGAAAAAACAAACAAGACAACCAACTGCGTAACTATTTAAAGGAAATGTCTCTTTTGAGAAAAAAGGACAGAAGAGAAAAAATCTTCACCCGTGTGTCAAATATTTCCATCAATACAAAATCAACTGTGTTGAATTCTTCAAATAATGATGAAAAGTGTATCATTGATTCGCCCGTACAAGCCACGGAAACAGACGATGAGTTACGAGACGTGTTACTGCGCAAAAATAGCAACAGTGACGACACTAATGATTCTGTGTTCCAAATGCCATGCGACGATTCCGTGGAAACGTCAAAAGGGGCGGAAACGCCAAAACAGGACACGAGGACGAATGTTAAAATTCAAGTAATTAATGAGCTCCTACCGATGTAAATAGCATCAATGGAGTATCATGATCAAATTTCCGATCTGTATGCCTCTGGTTATGTTAACTCGTTTGTTTTATCTGTCTATCTCATCACTGAATACTACCGAGAGAATTAACTGAAATAGGCCAGTATTTCATAATGTTTGTAGTGCACTTTACGAGTAAGACCACTCTCAGGTAAATTGGAACGAATGGGTCTTTATCAAATCCATTAAACAGTTTTATAATATGCGTGTTAGGCATCATGCTTGATTGGTAAATATTGTCTTTGGGCTTACAATCTAAGTCTCTTACATTGAAAGGTTCATTCCTGAACGACTATCTCATAATTCAGAAAATTGATGTAAATTGACGCAACGTTTGTGAGGGATGTTGAGAATTTGATTAAGAAATACTGAAAGGATCATTAAATGGCATTTCCTATTTCTCTGATAGTAATGGAATTCTGTGATGAAGTGCACCATCATATAAATCAAGTCTGAGCCAACGGGCCGTAAAATGTTTCTGCGCTCATGTAAATAAGACCTGAAGTGAAAGAAAAAGAGTTTGTTATTTTTATATCGTAGCAATTTTATATTTGTAAAACCTATGCCTTGTATGTTTCCTGAGTATTCTTGCTTTTTATTTTTCTATTTTCTATTTTTGCTCTGACCTAAATAGTGACCAAACAATCGTGTGGCCTTCGTGCATTTGGCTGTCCATTTAAGATGCCAATTGCTCGTCAACCGGTTTTCACAAAATCTTAATCAAAGCTCAAATATTTGACAAAATCATTAACGCTTGTATAAAGTGCATTTTTCCATTTACCTTCATGACAATCAATTTCACCAATCATTTGTGAAATATTATCGAGTCATTTCCATTTGCACAAAAGACCATCGTTGTTTCTTTGTAGTCATTTCGTTATAGGGCGGGGTTTGCACCTCAAGTAAATGCATGGTTCCACCATTACCATCATTTATTCTATTTTACAATGAAAAATCATACCAATCAATGCTGTGGTTTTCCTCTACCTGTTTCCTTTTAAAATGTTACGGATACAAAATTAAAAAATGAATTTGATAATTTAAACCAAGTTCATGGTAATCGTACTTTCAATGTAAAATTATTTTGAGCATTCAATTTTGTTCCAAAAATTGAAATTAAGACTGAAATCAATTTCAATTTTGCTACCCTTCAGGAAAATGATCTAATAACTGCTAAGTGTTCTTGAATATTTCAATCAGCATTGAAATTAAGAATAGAAATCATGGATAAAAATCCATGAAACTAGAAAAAAATTGCTCTCTATATAAATTGATTATTTAGAGAAACTAGGGTCCAGAAAACAACCTAGAAATATGAATACATGAGAAAGGCTTTCATGCAATATTTGCAGAGGGCGTGGAGTGCTAACAGGAAACAATGAATCCTTACATCTGGTCCTATTCTGTATAGGAATTGCATTTGTTCTTCATGTACATTGCAATCTCACTGAATTTTTATTATCATTCGGTATTGTCTATTTCCATTGCAATTTACGGCCATGAAAATATATGTTCGTGCAGGGGAGGGGGGTGGGGTTCAAGCAGAATCTCTAGTTTTTTATTAGTCTTGCTGTGACAAAGTTGATAATGCTTTGTCAAAATAACCTTGTTTCTGTATACTTTGATTCATCCACTGCGTTTCCAAATGCCTTGTGAGACTCTCTAAGTTGTCCATGTTGAATAATAAAACTAATTGTCTAGTCTGTGGGATTGCATTTTCATTATACTATGAGACTGGCAACTGTAAATCAGTCAGTGAATTATGAGTTTGTACTCAAACTGGCTTTGGCCATTTTTAATGTCTAAGGAATGTACAAATTGTTACAAATATTTGAATTGTGAACTGAAATGCATCAGAAACATAATTTGCATTTTCTTACTTTAGAATTAGACTACAACAGAAGAGCTGAGAACTTACTTTTGTTTGAGATATCTTTGAAACTATTGGTCATTAATTAGCAGTAGTGCAACCAACGATCATCACTTAATCACTACATGTGAATAAATTCACCTCACATAAAAATCTACCTTTCTGAGATTCACGTAGCGCACTGTACTCTTTTGATGATGGTGATCTAGGACTATTTACAGTTATTTTTACTAGACCGCGATAAAGAAGACCATCATCAAACAGAATATATTTATACTTACAACATTCGTTTAAAGAGCATGGTCAAATTTTTAAATACGATCCCAATTATATCAAATGTCAAATAATTCAGATTTGTTCTTCTCGGTAACTAGAAGAAAATGGTAGATGGTATCGGCTAAGAAAACAAATCTGGAATAAAAAGAATAAAGACATGGGGAAAATATTACTTTTGTATATCAGAATTATAATTCAGTTTCTCTCTTCTTGGCCTCCTTTTGCATTGTTTTTCTTGGCAGAGAGAGAGAGAGAGAGACGCAATAAAACAAATATTTAATAGCCATTGCTTATTATTTGTAAAACAAGTGTAAATGTCATTAAGAAAATCCCAAATCACTCATAACAAATCAACTATCCCTTAGGAAGGCGACTCCATCATATTAATACCGTGTTCTCTTTGAAATTGGTAGTTTATTTGAATTAAACTTTGTAGGAAATTGACATTGGCATGTAAGGAATTACTTTGCCGTAGCTTTTTTAACAGCTATCAATTGCTATATGGAACATTAAATAATCTTTCTAATTTCCCTTGAGATACGTTTGAAAGGTGACTGTAGTTTATAGTGTAAATTACAAGAGGAACGCAGTATGGCTGTTTACCACTTCGCCATAAATTGAACAAATAGATGATGTTTCTTTTAGAAATTACTGTATATAGGGGAATTTTTCGCCCCCGTTTTATTTTCGCCCTCATCGCCAGTGGGCAAATTCAAACGGTAAATTTATCTGTTTTTAGAACTCGTAGTAATTAATAATCATTAATTCAATTTTAAACAACACACCAAATTGTTCCAAACAATCATATCAATTATGCAGAATGAACGACGGACATTCACAAGTATGTCAAAACTGTTAATTTAAACTTTGCAACAAAATGAAATAAAATCCTATTTTCAATTCATACTTTTCTTGATAGAAATATGACAAGACTGGGGAATATAACACGAGGCAAATATCTTCCCAAGTGCATAAGGGCGAAAATAACACGAGCGAAAATGACCCTGTATACAGTCTCTTATATTTCAATTCACTTTAAACTTAAAGGTAGTGAAAGAAAAAAATTCTGATCCACCCCGATTTAAAAGTCTTTTATGATGTCCTCATTCTAAAATTTAAATAAAATTGCTATGTCATCAAAATTAAGTATATTGATAATTTGCAAACCGCGAAGAAAACACTACAGGAGTTGCGATGCGATGGACAGGAAAATCTTTTAAACCAAATAAAATTATATAATCAGCGAGTTTCTACAGAGTTCTATGTTGTCATATAATTTCCAGATGGTTAATGCTTCCGTGTTAAAGAAACACTTTATTATCAAAACATATCATTTTAATATGCGTTCGACGATGCATTTGATGAAAAAAAAATCCAAAAAAATGTCTGTTTTAGTACAAGCGTAAATTCAGGATGCGGCTGTGATGTCATGGCACGTTAGAATAATATTTCCTTGGGAAAAAAACTCCCTATATTAGCAGATTTATCTCCAGTTTCCACGAGAAAATATTTCTTTGTCAACCCCTCGGGTGTTGACAAGCTACATCCGCTATTCTGTTAGTGTAACGTCTCTATATTTATGACGCCACGCGGAGATTCCTCTCTCCTAACCTCAAGGTAAGGGGAGATTCTATTAATCTTTTCACGATTATTTTCTATTTTTACTAATTTTTTAAATTAATTAATTACTAATTTATTATTTTCTATTTTTTACTAAGTTTTTACTACGACTAGAAGAAAACATGGTCTCTCCCGCGTAAAACATCAAAGGCACAGTTTAATTGTTTCGTCATCATTAGCTGCTGCTCCGATGTGACGTAGAAAGAAAATTCGAAGTCGTAATTACGTCCAATTTTTCTGTTCTACGTCAAATGCAATAATGAATCTAGCCTACAGACTGTTTTCCGATGGCATTATTTTACTAGAGTCATTTCCCTTCGGCGGCCATATTGTATGGCAGCGTATGCATTTTCTGGTAAATCAACCAAATTAATTGAAGTATTATTGGGTATTAACAGTTTAAAAACTTCTATTTTGGGTAAAATTTTAGGTTTTTATTAGTCTAAACATCAAATTTTGATGTAAATTATGATGTCTCTCTCACTACTACAATGTAATCGAATTCGATTTCTTGAAGAAAAAAATCCATTCTGCCTTTCAATATGGCCGCCGAAGGGAAATAACTCTTGAAAAATAATGCGTATGGAAAACAGACAATTGTTTTGTGGCGTCAGAATTGATTTCCAGATATAATCCACTTCAAATTGACAAATAATGAGTAAATAGTTACCTGATTGTCACTAATTGCTTCGACAATACAGTATAACAATAATTTCTTTTAGATTAAGCAGAAACTTCATCAAAATAAATCAATTTTCGGAGACAAAAACCTGCTTGCCTTGTCTACGATTTGTCAAAATAGGGAGCGGTAAATGTTTCAAATTGCTTTGCCTCTATGGATACTCGAGTAAATAATTAATAAAAAAATTGTTTTGGCGAATAAGACCTTTATATCCTTCGCATTTAGAGATCTGGAAAAAGAAACTCCACAACCCTAGGTTTTATCCATGTTAGACTGTGAATAATTGAGATGATAAATAGCTACATGGGCATGGGAGACAGATTGTTTAATGGGTCTGATGGAAGTCAATTCCGAACACTCCTCTGGTCTTTGAAAATCGTCGCCAATAAAAAAAAAATGAGAAAATAACGTGCAGTATGAAAGTCCCTTTGGAAAATATCTTTTAAAGTTAATATCAGATCCTATTTCTTGGATTTGTTTTATAACAGATCCAACGTCACCTAATGTGTGGCAACACATCGATATATCCGTATATCATCTGCAATCACGCCATTTGCAATTTTACCAAAGGCGATCAACAAAAGCGGGTGCAATTGTAAAGTTTGTTGTCGATAAAAAGTCTCACTCAAGAATCTTTTACATATGTGAATACATTATCAGTACTTGTGAAGGACGACAAATTTGTTTGTGCTCGGCACGTGTATACATTGACCAAGGATGATTCTTTACCATGCAGGAACCTGCTATGACACGGGACTTCGATTTTTTTGTTGTTGTATTGTTCTTTAACGTCCCACTCAAGAATGTTTCACTTCTATGGCGACGTCACCGTGTATCGGTGAAGGGCGAGAAATTTTGCTCGGCACTTACGGCCGTAAAGCAGGGCTGGTCATTTAATGTGCCAACACATACTGTGACACGGGACCTCGGTTTTTATTGTAGACTTCGATTTTCCCCGTCTCATCAAAAGGATAGGAATCCTCAGCGTATAAAGTACGGATGGTTGTATGCAACCATTTAATGAGATTTACAAATATATAGTATGATTCCGATGAAGACAACAAAATTCTCCCCAAATCCCAGTCTCCATGTGACTGAAATTAAGACTGTAACGAAGGTCCAAATTTGAACAGCGTTATCTGCTAGATATCAGTGAAATAATGCCAGAAGTGACGTAATTTCAAACACACTAATCATTTGAAAATACCCTGGAAATGTACAAAATCAACACTACTTCTATTTGACACTTTAATCTTTGTAAAATAAACAGACTATGAAGTAAAAGTATATCACAGCTATGTTTGGCCATTTCTAAACATGTACAATGTATATAAATGTATAAATGCAACTAGATTTAAATTGTAAAAGACTTGAATAAAGCAACATATGATAATAGTTAGAAGCGAATTGTTTTGCTAATTTCAAATAAGATTGCATCCCCATTATATTCTACTAATATTCAACGGCAGATAATGACCTACCATTCGTCCAAATTTTGATGGAAACTTGAAATTTCCAAGTATTTACAGATAACTATAGTATGAAGGGAAATTTTCGTCCCTGTTTTATTTTCGCCCCTTTCTCTCTCAACGTCAGTGGGCAAAATCAAAACTGGACGAATTAAAAAAGTTATTTCTCTTGAATAAAATTATAATAATACTGGACGAATCTGAAACGGTGCAAAACTTTTTGCAAGAGCATTAGGGCGAAAATAACACTGGGCGAACAAACCATTGTAAACAGTATCCCTACTTAGAATAGTTCATGAGACAATCTACAAATATACAGTAAATACGGGACACATACGATGTCATAGACGAGTAAATGTCCCCTGTCGATCGGTCCCATACGCCGTAAGTCAACGATCAAATTCAAATGAAATAAGCGAGGAATATATCCCCTTTGTAAGGGCTACAAATGAATTTACAACCACTATACAATAAAATATATTCAACACTTTAATTGGTGAAACATTGTACTTGCTAATAAGACCAATGCTCTTACTAAAATATTAGGTACATGTATTCTGCAATTTTCATCATAAAATAGATGTTTTTAAGTATTATACATAAACAAAGTTTCATTCTAAGGACAAAATGTTTTGCGATCGGCATGGTAACTAAGTGGTATTTTCTTCTACAGAATACGCAAGTTAGGAATTATGCAACTATGAAGCAGCGTTTATTGTTCATATTGGGCCGGAGTTTATTTATAACATTTAAAAAAATGTTAAATTTTTTATTAGTTACATTGTTAGTTACATTTAAAATAACATTTATCTGTATTAAAAGTTAACTGCCTAGAGGGGATGAATTTGAATAATTAACTTCCAGTTCTCGTCTGAATTTAAGACACTATCTACTGATTTATTCAATCAGTGCTATATGGTCCACAAAGATAACACATACAGTTTCCCCTTTGACATTCTACATAACTGAACATGATTTTGAGCGGCTGTTAAGATACATGTAAGTGTCAGAGTTAGGTCGCACGATTGGCGCTGGTTTTACTTTCTTCAGAATGATCTTATCTTTTGAGCTCACGCTTAGAGCAGAGGTCGGTCTTGACTGTGGGGCGCTTCCTCCATCGTCAACCTTGTCCCATGACCTTGACATTCGTCCATCAACTTCTTCATCGGAGTCAGGGGCCAGTCTGCTGCCAACGGTCATCAAAACGTCATCTGCGTCATCAACCTCAGGATCTATAAGTACGTAGGAAGCAATAGTTCCGTCTTGACACCCCACGATAAGTGTACGGTCATCAGGGCATAGTTTAATCATACATACATTGGCATGAACATTGCACTTGGCGATAAGTCTTTCGTCTTTTATCCTGACTGCGAATATCAAGGACTCATCGAAATAGATTGCAATGGTTCCATTCAAAGCTATCATTTTAGGTGGTACATCAACAGCTGTGATTTGGCTCGTGTAACAACCCTCCACAACATCAAATATGCGAGACTGTGAGTCAAGGCAAATTGAAAAGTCGGCGGAAAATATCAACTTTGCATCAAGCTGGATATTTGGAGCAAGGAAAGGGTCACACACAGTGTTCACAGATCCGCTACACACGTCGAGTATCAAAAAGCCATATCTGGATCCTCCTAGTCCGGCGATAGGATTGTTGTCATTTATATCCACCAGATCTTTGGACCGGTACATCATTGCTATAGTGTAAGGGTTCTCAGTGCATGGTTTCAAGTCTACAATTGTATCAATGGAAATCGTTCCCTTGAAACTTTCTGGTGTAAAGTAGGTTACCTTCATATCATCTTCCATTGAAAATGTACAAATTGTCGGTGCTTCATATACTGCTCTTGATTGTATGTAGTTCTGGGCTGTAAGCGTTACAAGGAACTTGTCATTGGTGGTCAGAAACGGCTTTTCCAGTACATATCTAAGAGCCAGAGGGTGTGTAAACTCTTGACATTCGCTCCCCGAGAATCTGAACATATTGACAAAGAAAGGTGCTTCATAGGATAGCTCCTTCTGTGACACGAAGAGAATGTACGAATTCTCATGTGGAGAAATGCAGAAACCAGATGCATTGCCAAACTCTTTAATGACTTTGCGTTCATTCATATCCCATACTTTGATCGCCATGTCCTTTTTCTTTGGTTCTAGCGAGGCTAGCAAATGGCTTCCGTTAGGTGTGACTGCGAAGTCTTTAACGTAAGTTTCATGTGTTAGTAAATCAATCATGAAGCCATTTTTCATATCAATCACGCCAATTTCATCACTCTCCTCGCATATAGCGTATGCAACACTGCTGTCCTTCGTGACATGAATGTCCTTAATTGCACCTGACAATTTATCAAGCATATTCACTTTGTTGACTGCATCGTCGATATTCCAGACTTGGATTTCCTTTGAATCTTTTATGTGAGTGATAATTTGGCTTCTTCTCTTTGACACCGACAAATTGTCGATAATGCCGACTGGCGCTTGAACTGTAGTGACGAGATTTCTCGATGAAATTTGCCATAAATAGATATTTCTGAACATTGTGCCAACAACATACTTTCCATCTCTCGTGATTTCCGCGTTGGTATAGAACAGATCTATGTAGTGGCTTTTGGGAAGTTTAAACTCACGAGGAACATCGGCTGGTCGAGCAAACGAAGCTATGACTTTCTCATTGAACCGGTTATACACGAGTATGTGATTCTTTCCTCGGATCAGAATCATATCATCGTTGGGAGAGACTCTGAGATCACAAATGACGTCGTCTGGCATATCCGACTCCAGCACACTTTTGTAGGCCATTTCTACCACGCCTCCATGTAAATGAAGAACCATAAGTTTGGTCTCTTTGCTGTTGGACATATACGCCCTGAGTCCGTCTTTACTGAATGTGAGGGTATTTGGTCTGTAACCTATGGAGAACGTGGTTAAATGTTCAAGGGTGAACAAGTCATAAGCCATGAGGAACTCGTTAGAATTGCAAAAGACATAGTCCCCTTTTGGTGTAATCCCGCAAACATCACACCGTCCATCTAATCCCACAATCTGCAAAAACTGACAAGTTTCTATATTTGCAATGCAGAGGTAACTTACGTCAGTGGTAACTATTGCACACATTTTCTCATTGGTCAATGCAACATTTCCAAGTTTGTATTTTTCTTTCGGTTTCAAATCAATATGATTTAAAACAATCAGCTGCCCAATGTACGCGCCTGTTTCAGCGTTGTGAACTTTCACTGCTTTTTCCGTAATGTGATCTATGATAACGAAATAGCGGCCATTCGGTGTAACGTACAGAGATCCGTTTGATGCAAAAATGCTCTGTTTTTTCTCTCCGACTGTAAGGTCAAACACATGTATATACGCGCTATCTCGTTGCTTGGCAATGATATATTTGTCGTCACTAATCAGTTGAAAATATTCCATCTTTGCCTCTGTGTCGAGTGTAAACTGTAGCGAGCTACCCGGTATCTGCAAGTACGGGAAATTTGGGATCAAGACACACTGTTTCAGACCAGCAGTGTCACACTGATGAACAAGGGCACGAATATTCGGGAGCGTTTTGTAATATGGAAGCAAGTGACCGGCTAATTCAGGTGCAAGGTTATTGATATCCTTTTCTATGACTGTTTCAGACACTCTAAGGGCCTCCTCTACTAGAGAAGCTTCCACACTTGGATTCAATACAAAGTCTGTCATTATGTGTTGCAACGAAAGTGCCTTGATTTTATTATACAGCCACTCGTAATTGAACAAGACTAATTTATTCAGTTCCTCGAGTCTTTCAGCATTGTAAAGATGCCTTGGAACTTGATCATACTTCCGCCTGTTGAACCTAACAGGACCGTCCTCTGATTCGAATGTCAATGGTTGTTTTGGAACTTGTCGATCTTTTCCGATTTTAGCCATAGTGTCATCTGTACCTGATATCGGCTTTGCTTTCCCTGCCCATGTACCCAAAAAGTAGTCAGCAATCATTGAATGAATTTCTTTCGCAGTCGCGCTGTTACTAAGGTAACGCTCTCGAACAACATTGTTGAACTCCTCGTGCTTCCAACATGAAATTGTCACACCATCGGTTTCTTTCTGCAAGAGAAATCTGCCAATATCGTCCTTAATTCTCAACCATTTGCTAAATGGAACTCTTCTGACAGGAGGATGAAAATCGATGTATATTGAGTTAAGCACTTCTTCATCAAGTGAAAGAAGGTCCTCCATTTCGCAATCACTTAGCCCTGTTTTCGACGCAACAAGATAAGCCATCGCTCTTGAGAAAACTTCTTTCCCATGTTTTTCTTCCAGATGAGCGAATACGTTATTCATAATGTCACTGACACTTGAGGAAAAATCGGCTTCATTAATACTATCAGTAGAAAGCACTGACTTAGCTCTCTCTGCGCTTAAACTGACAAACAGTGGCAATGAACACTTTTGAAACGCACCTTGCAATACAGACATCTGTAGCGATGAAAGTTTACGTCCATATTTGCTAAGACTAAATTCAAATATCTGGCGTGCCTCACCCAACGAGACGTTTGTCATCTCCAATGAGGTCGATGGATTGTTCAGAAGACTCCTTTTCAGTTGTTCGTATATTGGATTATCCCCAGACTGCAGTGTCAGAACAATTTTTACATTTTCCGAGAGCGCCTGTGGCATCCACGTCATAAGATGGGCGTTGTGATCAGGGCCAAGGTGATCTAGTGCATCCAAAAACAGCACCAGCGTAATGTTGGACGGGATACTCTGTATCAAGCTATGGAAGAACTTCTGCAAATCCTTAAATTCGTGGGGAATTGTAGATACGTCCCTATATAAGGAACTAAGCACCTGGTAACATACTCCTGTGATGATTTGCTTTATGTCTTTGCTCTTTGGTGTGTGACCGACGAATCTTAGAATGTTGATAACCTCATTTGGGAGTATATCTTGCACCTGAAATATATCAAACAAAATTATAATGAAATCTAATTACTTTATCTCACTACCTGTAAAGCATGACATGTCTAATTGAACATAGGACTCATATTACTAAATAAATTACCTTCGATAAGAGCATTGTTACTCATATTTAGAAAATTATATCAATGAGCCTTAGTGTCTGATGTTTTAAGAATTGGCTTTTAAATCTATTGGTCTTTCACTTCTAATAAGCGCAGGTTCGAGGCTGAAACCTAAATAAGTATTGTGAAAATGTTTGTCGCTTTACTTGCGGAATATCGGTGGTATCTCCCTGGGGTATATTTGAAACCAAAAATAGGCCGCCAGGATGTAGCTAATATTCATCGAGTTCGGCGAAAAGAAAAACCAAACAACACACACACACACACACACACACACACACAAATAGTCCTTTCGATAATGATCATTCTATCGTTTTGGTTTGTTTGTTTTGTTGTTGTTTAACGTCCCACTCAAGAATATTTCACTCATATGGAGACGTCAACGTGTGCCGGTGAAGGGCTACAAATTTTGCCTATGCTCGGCACTGCTGGCCGTAGAGCAGGGAGGGTTCTTTAACGTGCCAACACCTACTGTGACACGGGACCTCGGTTTTTACTGTCTCATCCGAAGGTCAGTCATTTTATCGT
>JACSZP010009485.1:0-12054 GCA_016161895.1 Pinna nobilis | reverse complement strand
GCAGTGATCCAAAGGACAACTCAGACAATAACAATAACCACATATCAGACTGGAGCAGTGATCCAAAGGACAACTCAGACAATAACAATAACCACATATCAGACGGGAGCAGTGATCCAAAGGACAACTCAGACAATAACAATAATCAAATATCAGACGGGAGCAGTGATCCAAAGGACAACTCAGACAATAACAATAATCAAATATCAGACAGGAGCAGTGATCCAAAGGACAACTCAGACAATAACAATAATCAAATATCAGACAGGAGCAGTGATCCAAAGGACAACTCAGACAATAACAATAACCACATATCATATGGGAACAGTGGCCCAAAGGACAACTCAGACAAAGCAATAACCACATATCAGACGGGAGCAGTGATCCAAAGAACAACTCAGACAATAACAAAAACCACATATCAGAAGGAAGCAGTGATCCAAAGGAAAACTCAGACAATAACAATAGCCACATATGAAAGGAACAGTGATCCAAAGGACAACCTAAATATTAAGAACAACCACACATTATATGAGAACAGTAATCTAAAAGACAACTCAGACAACAATAATAACCACATATCAGATGGGAGTAGTGATCCAAAGGACAACCTAAACATTAAGAATAACCACATATTATATGGGAACAGTAATCTAAAAGACAGCTCAGACAATAATAATAACCACATATATTGGAACGGTGGTCCAAAGGACAACTCAGAAAGTAACAATAACCACATATCAGATAGAAGCAGTGGTTCAAAGGACAACTCAGAAAGTAACAATAACCACATATCAGACTGGAGCAGTGATCCAAAGGACAATATAGACAAAAACAATAACCACATATCATATGGGAACAGTAATTCAAAAGACAATTGATCTAAAATAGAGTGTGGAATAAAAACTTTTCATTTTTCTTTGTACAAACAAGTGTCCTAAGAAAAAATGCTTAGCTCATACTGTATGCTATGATTTGTTGATCTGGATACCATGAACAAAATCTTATAGGCTTACATGTAATACAATACTCTTAAGACAAAACGTGTAAGTGCTCCTAATACTTTGCTCTGGTCGATTGATTGTATTGTTGTTTTATGTCTCACTCCAGAATCTTTCTCTGTATAGAGACTTAACCAAATGCTGATGTAGGGCTATAAATGTGGCTTGTGCTTGGCACAAGTTTTCAGCCAATGAACAATGAGAGTTTTTGAGCATACCAGCATCTAGTCTAATAGGAAATCAGACATGTGCCCTGTGCAGAGTTGAACCCATGACCTCACAGTCAATAGGGGGACACAATAACCATTGAGCCATGATAGCTCAGTTACATTTTTCTGGTAGTAGCCTATATGCACAAATTTTGGTGATAAATATGAAAAAAAATCACATATAAACAGAAACAAAATAATTATAAATCAGACAAAAAACTTTGCTTTGTAAGATTTATTCACTAAAAAATTGAAACAAATCACATTTTAATGACACATACTCTCAATGGCCAGCAAATGTTTCCTCACAATGTTAAACTATGTTTGAGACAGGTATAACTGTATTGAAAACTTTACAGTATTGGTATAGTTGTATTATTTTCTCAAACAAAATGAGTCTTCATTAGCATCAATGTAAAGAAAAACAGAAGCCAAGAGGCCTCAATGGCCACCTTAGGACAAGCTGCTGCTGTATTACGAGTCACCAAATAATGATTCATGACAAATTTGGTTGAAATCAGTTCACTGGTTTCTGTGATGAACTAAATAAGAGTAACTTCCATTCAACTCATCTTTTAATGACAAAAGGAAATATAATGCTTCAAGGGGGGGTTTCGACTATCTTTTTTCCCAAAATTGGAAATTTCTGAAAATAAAAGTTTGGGAACTCATCCTCCCATGATGAATAAGAAAAGATAAATAGTTTGGGGTTGGGAAAAAATGAACCTCTGTTACTTGGCCTATCTTAGATAGTTACATGCATATTTACTGCCTTACCTATTATATCAAGGGTTCTATGAATCGTATGATATCGCAGTATTTCTTTCCCCCCCCCCCTCTGAAACATCTCCACTGGTGGGCAGATGATAAAACTAGATTGTCCTAACGGGACTTATACTCCTGTGGCAGCATTTTCAAAGAACCGAGTCATTGACCTTTTGACCCAAAAATCAATAGGGACCCTCCTTGAGTTATAGGCAAGCCATGTGTGAAGTATCAACATTGTAGACCCACAGGTACTTGAGTTATGGTGCAGAAACCATTTTCAAGGAATGGAGTCATGTGACCTTGACCTTTGATCCCAAAATCAATAGGGATCCCCCTTGAGTCATAGGCAACCCATGTGTGAAGTATCAACTTAGTAGACCCATGGGTATTTGAGTTATGAATGGGAAATACATGGACAGACAAACATAGTGAATCCAGTATACCCCCTACAACTTTGTTGGCAGGGGGTATAAAAAGAATGTCAACAAGGATTCACGTTATCTTCCTTCAAGAAACGAAATCCTGATTATCATAGAACCCCATGCTACAATGTATTCTAACCTGACTTAGTTTGAAAATCTAATGGTTCACCAAGTGTTTGACCATTGAGCAATATTACTCCCAACTTGGATAGTTCAAAATAGCATTACTTCTGTAAAAAATGGGATAACTGGAATAAAACTTACACTGGATCTGTAACTCCTCAATATGCACTCATATGCAAGAGATAATTTCAATATCTGCAATTGAAGAGCTCTTTTCTAAAATGCTATAAATCCATTTCTGTTATTTTCAGAAAAGAAAACAAATTTTGACTGAAACCAGGATATCTTTTATCGAGAGTTGCAATGAACACATGATTTCGATTGCAGATTACTTGCAGATGTATCACAATTTGGGAAATGTAATCGGAAGATTTGAAATTACTTCACTGGCTAGCGGTATAGCAGGGGAAACTACCATATATATAATATGGCATTTATCGCATTTTGGAAAAGAGCTCTTCAATTGTTGTTGAAAAAGTACTGAAAAATAGGGCAAGGCAGATGAAGAGAAGTCTGAAAAGTCCAAGAGCCATAACTCTGGTAAGAATAGTAAACTTTAAAGAAACAAACTTTATTTGTACCATAACCTATCAATATATGCATGCCACAGACCATTTTACTGTAACTGCGGTCCTATGATTTTGGTTTGCAAAATGATACAGATTCCCGGAAAATGACGTCGAGAAACAATCAGTTACTACAACTATGTCTATGTTTTTGCTGGCATCTGTATCATTCTGCCAAAGAAAATCACAGGTCTGCAGTCAAAGTTATGGATTTATAATAAAAAAAAAAAGAAGAAAAAAAAAAGGAAAAAAAAAAGATGGACAGTTGGAGAGGAAACAAAGAATTTTCCATTTTATCGTTAGGCTTCAGTTTTTACCGGGTAATAATTGTTAAGTCAAAAAAGATATTAGAAGTCATTGTGAGTAAACACTTTTGGCATTTCACTGTATATAATTCACAATTATGCCAGACAGGAATTCACAAGTGATCACAAGTTTTAGCTATCAGAAATATTGCCATTTCCCCAAAATAGTGTCCTTTATAGCATCCACATACTGTGCTGGTACCCAATATATCCAGTACCGTGAGGCTTCTGTTGGGCCTAGCTGTAAACCCTGTAAATAATATGTATAATACTTAGTATTTTCAAAATAAGAAATATACACATGAAGAAGGATTTTCTCATGTTTGTATGTATTAATGTAGATGCATATTGCAAATATCTTGAGAAAATAATAAATTCCCCATTATATGCATACATGTATATAAAATAGTTTATGAAATATTATCATTTGTATCCTTGATTGCAAGGCTTTTTATTCATAATAGTCAGTATAATTACTTAGACCATGGTCTATTTAAGCCTACAATAATTTAATTAGTATAAATGAAAAACTAATTTTATTAGTATAAATGAAAAACTCATTTTATACTTATTATTCTGGCTCAGTATCCCTAATATTTCAATGAGATATATGATATATAAATTCTAATACCAATTGAATAAATCAATAGCCGAGTTTCAAGTTCATCCAGAATATCTTATATAGTCCATAACTAAAGTCTAACCTGCCTTAGCGACCCACTGAATTAAAGAAAAGCCTGTCTTATGTGACCTAAATTTTGGTTCCCAAAATGATATTTTCCTATATAAATTACAATGTACCTGAATTAAGAGACCACTTGTCATATGTGACACTTTTTGCTCCTTCGCTTGGACGGTCTCTTAATACAGGTATAATTCAGACTGTAGATGCAACACCAGCGAATTGTTTCACATATCCAGTTCTAATATCTGTATGAAGTCGTGATGAGACTGAATCTTATCATTCTTTTGATGTTTTTGAAATTGGTTTTCATAAGAAACTAATTTTTGGTTTGGTCCTCTTTGAGACATCTATCATGCACTGAATTACAATCTTCAAACTTTTTTCACGACAAATAAAATATTTCTAACATCAAATATCCCCAACAATAAGTGTAATTGTGGAACAAGTTCTCGTAAGTCTTTTCTTGCTTGCTGTATTGCTGTTTAACATCCCACTAAAAGAACTTTTTACTTACATGGAGAAGGGCGACAAATTTTGTGTATGCTCGGCATTTATGACTGTAGATTAAGAGGATTCTTTAATGTACCGACACATACTGTGACATGGAGCCTCTGTTTATACTGCCTCATCCGAAATATAAGTCTTTTCTAATTGTAAATGTAACTGAATGACAAATGAACTAGAAACTTGGCTATTTCTTGTACAAGCATTCCAAAACCTACCATCAGATGATAACTCTCATTCCCCTCAATTGGTTCATGCACTACAGCTTTGATAGAATTCATCGGTATTTTATCTGTTCTTTCTGTTGGTGAAAAAAGATATGTATATCACACATTGTACCTTTAGTAGATATTGACACCCACTATCATCACAACTTCATTATTGGCAGTTGAATGACAACATTTTCTAAGCCTTCCTGTCTCTCTCTAAAGTCTCTGTTTTGTTTGTTTTATTGTTGTTTAATGTCCCACTCAAGAATATTTCACTCATATGGAGACGTCACCGTGTGCCGCTGAAAGGCGACAAATTTTGCCTGTGCTCGGCACTTATGGCCGTAGGGCAGGGAGGGTTCTTTAACGTGCCAACACCTACTGTGACACGGGACCTCAGTTTTTACTGTCTTATCCGAAAGACAGGGACTGCCAACCGCGGAGTGGCGCTGCGGGAATCAAACCCCCGGACCCTGGATTCGAAGTCGAACACGCTAACCACTCTACCACGGAGGCCCCTCTAAAATCTCTAACTACTTTCAATAATTGGACCTGGAGTTATTCTGATCACCTCAGATTCAATCTAATTTTCAACCATACAACCACCATTTTTTTTTCTATCATGTCCTTTTGATACCTTCCGTGATAACATTCCTCCTTAGGGGTCATTGTAAAACTAGGCCCCAAATGAAAAGTATCAAGCTAGGTTTAGAAATAATTCTGTCATATCCTTCTGTGATAGCAAACTTTAATTTTCAAAATCTGAACAACTTTTATTAGCCAAGTTATTTTTTTTTTATTAGATTATATGGCAAGTAAAAACTAGAATTGTCCTAACAGGACTTATACTTATACGGGACTTACGGACTTATACGGGACTTCCGACCCCAAAATCAATAGGGATCCTCCTTGAGTCATAGGCAACCCATGTGTGAAGTACCAACATTGTAGACCCACAGGTAATTGAGTTATTGTGCAGAAACCATTTTCAAGGAACAGAGTTTTGTGACCTTGACCTTTGACCTTCTGACCCCAAAATCAATAGGGATCCTCCTTGAGTCATAGGCAACCCATGTGTGAAGTATCAACTTTGTAGACCCATGGGTACTTGACTTATGGTGCGGAATACATGTGGACAGACGGACGGACAGACAGACGGACAGACAGACAGACAGACGGACAGACAGACATGGTGAATCCAGTATACCCCCCTACAACTTTGTTGGTGGGGGGTATAATAAACCAAAGGGCAAGCAAGCATCTATGTAAGATACTTCAATACTTTCTCAGAAATAGAG
Organism: Pinna nobilis; assembly: GCA_016161895.1. Classification (NCBI taxonomy): domain Eukaryota; kingdom Metazoa; phylum Mollusca; class Bivalvia; order Pterioida; family Pinnidae; genus Pinna; species Pinna nobilis. The sequence goes on along the minus strand of JACSZP010009485.1, from coordinate 5,964 downwards.
ATAATGGGTTTTCACTTTTTAAAACCACAATTTCACTTAATACACCTAGTTTATTCTGACCAGTCCCAAAATGCCATATACAAAACTAGATCCAAAGGGAACCTTCCATGCAATAAACTGAGGGAGATCCACATAATAATGTTACATCCTCAGAAAAAGTTATAAATGTACATGTATATATTTTTCTATATCTAAAATCCCCATGGGGATACTGTTTTTTATTAGTTCCAAAATATGGCAAGCAAAACTAAACCCCAGTGGTAAACTCTATTTCATGTGTAGGAAGATCCCTTCAGCAACCCCATTAAGGATCCAATCAAATATCCACCTCCCCACCCCCTGATTGGTCCCAAAATCTGGCATGCAGAGCTAGATCCTCTAAGTTAAAACTAAAAAAAAAAAAAAAATAAAATAAAATAAAATAAAGAAGATGAGGATCCCTTCATTACATGTATCTTTATAGAATTAGTGATAAAAGAATTCACTTTTAGAAAACCTAAATGTCATATCCCCCTCATGCACGAATTTCAGCAAAATTACTCCATATCAGCCTTCACCAAGGCCAATGCAAATCTTGAGATTCTTATTCTCTCAACAGTTGAATAAATTCATTTTCTATGATTTGAATATCCAATAGATTTGCTTCTCTAACTAACTAGTACACATTCATCAAAAATTAAATTGCAAAAATACCAAGGGACATTTGAAATCCAAAGTCCTGGTAAACATGACAAATCGATGAATGATAACAGTCTCAATGGTAAAAAACAATTGCAAATCCGGAATGGGATAGAGCAGGTGTCTGGACGGAGTCAGCAGTCCCTGTTGGCAAGTCACTTCCATTGCAAATGTTCCATGGAAATCAGTAGAATGTTGGTCAAAAATGTCATGTGCTCATGATCCAACTAGCAAAAAGTAGTAACATGAAAATGGCCTTGCTCAAGAGTATCAGCCAACATCTTTGAAAGAGTGACCCCAAGTTGTTTGACAATTTAAATGTATCGACAAAATAAAAATATTTTGTAGTGATGATATCAAGCATTGGTGAAAAAAAAATCAAACATTTGCTGATAAAATTTGTTCACCTTTTGTGCCAATCCAGAGCTGGTCAAGTTCTAGTTTGAATGTGAGACGGACTTTCCCTCCAGATTTATTATACATGCCTGATACAGGGCTCTGAGGTAATGGCTCTTTCACGTTCTTAATACCTGGTACAACATCATCGGGTTTTCCATACTTTTCTAGTACCTTTTTGTGTTCCTGTGTAAATAGTTAAGTAGAGAAATTATTCCTTTATTACAATGTTTTTGTAATCACAGACCAAATCAACATCTATGTGATGCATCAAACTTTCAGCTTCTTAATGTCAAATTTGAAATCTGTTGAGATCTACATATACTCTGTTTCTTCAAAACTGTACGAGGATAGAGCACATAACGGTGTAAATCTCCTGGAAAAACACATCAAGTACCCCAAACAGCTTTTAAATAGCTTTGTCGCTAGGCTCCACTGACTGTCCAGTGCAGTTTATGTAATAATATTTGCAGAATTTTAAGATACATCAACTTTAATAATTGTCATTTAAAAAAACAGAGTATAGTATCAGTTGAATGGTTGTGATGTTATTTAACGTCCCATTTAAGAACCTTTCATTTATATGGAGACATCACTGTATGCTGGCAATGGGGTATATATCTGAACTGTGCTTGGCACTTTTGACCCTGAGCAGTGAGGGTTCTTTAATGTGCCAACACCTGCTGTGATATCAGATCTCAAATTCTATTGTCTCATCTGATGGACAGGAAAAGTCAGCAGTCAGCAGTGGGCTTCACAATAAGAAGGCAAAAAAGCAAACCACAGAGCTATGATGGCCCTATATAATATCAGTATCTGGAGATCAGGACATTTTCTGTTTATTAGTAGTGGTAGATCATATCACATCACAGTGTGCTGGTGAAAGGCAATAAAGTTTGCCGATGCTCGGCACTTCTGGCTATAAAGGAGGCAGGAATTTTTAACCTGCAAACACCCACTCTGACACAGTAGCTTGGTTTTTCTTGTCACAAAAGAAAGGGATAGTTAGCAGCAAGCAAGGCATAGATTCGAATTCATTATCTCATGATCAAAAGGTAACATGCTAGCTCCTGAGCTATGACAGTCCACTCTTTGTATGCAAAGATGCATAAGAAAATTGTTCAGAATTATGTAAAGTATCAAGACCATAGGGGTCAATCTAGAGGAATATGGCATATTTCCTAGTATTGTGACCATGACAAATTTTGCCTATGCTTAGTACTTATGGCTGTAGAGCGGGAGGGGTTCTTTAACTTGCCATCTACTGTTGCTCTACTGTGACATGGGACCTCAGTTTAAACCATTTCATTCGAAGACGGAAACAGTCAACTGTGACATGGCTCGGGCTTGAGCCCTAGATCTCACCACAGTGGCCTAGTAGTTAGCATGTTTGACTTCAAAAGGTTGAAAATAACCAAGAGCAAAAGAATTCCTGGGATTCAGTTCCTCTTTGTCAAAAGAAAAGAGTAAAATATTTTTCCTTCTGCATTCTACATTTTTATCATTTTCAAAATTATCAATTGGAAGATTTTTTTCAGTCAATACCTTCATCTGTGACATGGGTTCTTTTTTTGTGGTAGCTGATTTTCCTTCCTCTTGTAGTTCTTTAGGATTTGGTTTTGTGACAGATAAAACATCATTTAACGTTGACCCAACAACCATCACTTTTGCTCCTTTTGTCACCTTTAAATCTCTTAGTGATATTTCATCTTTGGCTAATCCTGAAATGATAATGAAAAAAGTTAACATTGCCTGCATAATCCAAATGTAAAGACAAAAAACAAACTTCATGAAATAGAAATGGAAACCAACTCTAAACACCCTACCCCAGTATAAATGTGTCAACAATTACATTTTACCAAAAAGCGTCACATGACTAGAGCTTGTAGATCTACCGGTACACATATGGAAAAATGAAGAGCAAATGTTTTTTTCTAGTTTCAGCCCATAATTTGGCCCCTTTTGATAGGACAGGACTGAATTTAATTTCTGACCAACTACTTGTTTACTGAACAGATAAGCCTATATGAAGTCTAAAAGTGAATGCAATGTATTTAGTAAGGTTTTAGAAGAGTAGCATTAACAAGATTTACATCAAGTTAAAAAGGTAAATTTGATGAAATCTCTTAAAATAGCTCCTAGTGGCCCAAAGAGGTTGAACTTCATTTAGAAACAACAAAACATTATACTAAATACAGTAGTTGTAGTACAATGTCCAAATGACTTATGATTCAGGAGGAGCGGTGATAACAAGATTTTTTGGTTTTGGCCCCCTAAATAGCCCATTTGATAGGACAAGATTGAACCAACAACATGCTAGTCTGAAAACATACAGAAAGTCTTAAAGTGAAGATGTTGTATGTAGTGGAAATCAGACATATCTGATTGAACATGATTTTTTCTACTATTTCAAGTTACTAGAGAGTCTATTTGAATCAAACACTGTGCAATGCGAACAGACAAAATCTATGACACCAGTGTAGCATAAAATGGTAAATATACCTGTAAAACTGGATACTCAATGAAATATTTTCCAGTTTTCTCATACCCTTGATCACATGTCTAAATATTATTAAGTGTTTCAATTGAGAATTAAGTTTTCAAAAAGATATTCAGTTAAAGATTCAAATTACAGTGGAGTTGGCCTATAACAAAGTCAATGGGGATCGACTTTTGACTTTGTTATATGCATCCTTTGTTTCAAGCATCAGAATTTTCTATCTATGTAGATTATAGTAATTCTTTTCAGGAATATTATTCCTCTTTGTTATCTAACTGAATTCACTCCAAGCTGATTCGTTAGACCCTCTACTGTTCCAGAATAGATTACAGAAAAAACAAACCACAGTCACATACTACAGACATTGGCAAAATTTTTGAAAGCAGAAACCTGTTCATAACAGACAAAAGCTATGTCCCCATGACTGACTGGTATAGACAGTTTGGACTAAAATTTGTCTGATTAGTGAGGTGGTCTCCTTCGTAAGGTTGAAATATTCTAAAGTGGTGGTAAACACAGAATAATTTGATGGCCTCTATATTTGTGAGGTGGTCTCCTTAGTGAGATTCCATTGTATATCAATGCCATTCTCTTTGTACTCACCTTTGAACATAATCTTCTGCATTGCAGATGGAACACCTGTAAAGACAATTTTACATTTCATAGCTTTGTCTCTGCAGTGTTTCTGTAAATGAAACTTTAATCAATACTTAAATGTTATTATCATATTTATAATTTTATAAAAATTTCACTTGAAACTCGCCCATTTTTATCCTCAAAAGAATGACCTTTTACAATTTCTCAATGCATTGAGAAATAACATGGTTTTACACGGTCTATACACTTTTTCATAATATGTGAAACTGCATCAAACCCTATTATTTCTCAACACATTGCAAAACTGTTCAAGTTAATTTGTAGATATTTTTTCAGAAATCATTTGCTTTTTTTTCAAAATGACATGTTTAAACCAATTTTGATTCCCAATGAAGCATTGTCATTGGACAGCTTTTTTTTTTATTTTGAACATGTCCAAGTGACTGAAAAATTAATTTACATTAATATAGTGTCAAAATCAATTTTGTTAAATTTTAACTTACCTGTAAGAGTTTGTATATGGGCTTTCAACATCGCTACTGTTTCATCTAGTAAAAATGTGACATCATATTTTTGTTTGTTGTAAATAACTTTAAAATCAACTGTCTCTTTTTTTGAGCCACTTGAATTTTCTAGATCTAGAAAGTAAACAAAATTGCAAGGATGTATTAGAACACATATAACAAAACATGTCTACAGTTATGTACAATGTTTTCATAGCGAATTATAAAGATATCCTAGAAATATTTTGTTGCACATCATCACTTTCTGATTTCAGAAAACATTTAGCCAGAACATAAGTCGACAGAGACATTTTGTAGCCATGTGATGTCTTTAGTATAAGCCAACTGAATATTTACAAGCATGGAAATTAATCATGTTTTATAACATTACATAATATTTGATACACACTGTAAAAGGATAAGTAGTATTGTCTATACATTTGTATTATTTTCAATTACATACAGTGTGATAGATTTGAATCACTTCAGAGTGTCAGAGACCTATTTTGTTCGGTTTTTTTAAAGGCCAAAAATTAGCCAATTCAGGTTTCTTTTGCCAATTATGAAAAATGGTCAATACTGACTGCCTATACAGTAAGCCCTGACCATCAAACTTTTATTAGTTCTATAACATTATCCTTTTTTCTCTCTGATCTCTTACTGCATTATAAATAAAAGGGCTCAAACCTTTTCTAATTTACTTCCTAAGGTGAATATAACTTGCCTTGCCCACTTGAGCATTTGGCAAGAGCCCATATTAAAATCTGTACTATAATGTTACCTACTGTTCTTTTCTCTGAGGCTTCAAAAGAAACTCATGACAGAAAAATCCTCAATTCATGACTTCTCCTAGTAACCTGAATGGACTACAAAAACCTTATCACTCTGCAATACATCATTTCCTGGATTAGGACACTTCTGATTAAGAGAATAAGACACAGTTTGATCATTTCTATACCTGTATTAATGTCTGATTGACTGCAGTTTTCATTTTCTGTTGATGATTCTTTGTTCCCTCCAGGATCTGATGGTGTTTCTGATTCATCAAGAGCGTTTAATATGTCACTTGAGGCTGTCTTTGTCTCATCTAAATAGAATATCAAAATTTGTTAGCAGATCATCAACACATTTGAACTACTGTAGAGTTGATCTATAATGAATTGGCTTAAAGCTAATTCAGTGCTATAACGAAGAGGAATAACATCCTTGAAAAGAATTACAATTTATCTATATAATATATGTAGTTGTTGTGTTGTTGTTTAACGTCTCACTCAAGAATATTTCACTCAT
>JACSZP010009481.1:280-14021 GCA_016161895.1 Pinna nobilis | reverse complement strand
AACAGTTTTTCCTTACATCAGAGACCACCTCAATATTGTACTGAGACAATGTGTCAATAATTTCTGCATCTTTTCCATATACTGGCACATTGAAAAAACTTACAACTGTAATCCCACTATGCAATGTTCTGCACTCAAAATACATGATCATTGATTTCAATGCCATTAGCTAACGTGTCAACAGGGTGTGGGTCATTAATGGTAATCTCTACAGAACCTTCACCTGAAGGAATAATGGCTAAAATAGTTGATTTACCTGTAAATTTTTTCAACACCATTTATGATATCAATGATTGACATTTTCTTGAAATCAACATTTTCAACAATAACCGTACATTAGTAGTAAGGGGGGCTGTCTGAGGGCAGTTTGGAGTCACTTCCGGAGGTCACGTGAGGGCAACGTCGCTAGAGGTCACCCGAGGTCAGAGTGTCGTCTGAGGTTACCGAGGAGGGTCTGAGGGCAGTTTTGTAGATCATCAGAGGTGAACTCAGGTGCTTTCCCTGGCAAAATGCCATAGGTCGCTTATATAGTGCCCATCTGTGGCAGAGGTTAAAATATTCTCGCAAATCTTATGTAGATGGAAGGTTAACAAACTTTGACATTGGTGATCTCAGTTCGTCAATATGCTAACCTTTTTGACCTATGTAGCTATTTAAGATGAACATACACAATTTTTCTCACATTTCCACCTTGGACGTCATAGATTACAGCATCTGTTTTTGATAGAGTTCACATCATGTTGTGTACATGATACACGTAGTATTGTTTCAGAACAGGTATGTTACAACAAAAAATCGTTTATAGTGCAATATTCATTGAAAAAAGGACAATAAAAAACGCAAATGTTCAGTTTATAACTTTTATCCTCTTGCTGCACTTTTCTTTTAGACAAAACAAACCTGTTGTAAGATTGAAACTTAACTCTCTTTCCACGTCGAGATTAAAAAAAAATGACCTACATAAGTTAATTTAATTTAAAAAAAAATGTAATAAGAGACAGCCCCGTATAAATGCTTGAAATTTCCAACATTCTTATTCCCCTTAAAAACTATCAATCAATTCATTTTTATTTTTAGACATACGTCTCATCGAGATCATCAAGATAAAAAAACATAAATTGGATTTTCAATGTGTATCACATACTATAAGTGCGACAATGTCAATCAAATAACACATAATTTTACAATTGAATATCTAGAATGTCTGGTTATTACAAAGTGATACAATTCAATCTCTGAGGTAGAATTTAATTCTATTTCAACTTTTGAAAAGACAAACATTCAATAATGTATGAAACTTCACAGTTTCTATGCACTGTCCGAATTCACACAATCGTCCACTTGTATATTTGAGTCTGATCAATTTGTGGAAAATGCTCGTGATATTTCTCCTCGATCTGTTTAAAAATGTAAACCATTCATCATTTAAAGTGTTTCAAACTTAACTTGCTTTTTTCCGTTGTGACTTTAACCTGCATTCCAGGTAATTTAATATAACTGACTTGAGCGAGCTCCGAATATATATTAGAAAGGAGATCCCTCAACGTCATCATTTCTTTGTTGACGTCTAATGTGGGCGTGGTTTTGCGAATAGGTTTACAACATCTTTCTTCCAAGTGTTTAAATTTTTGAGTATCTTTTTTCCTGCAGAATACAAGATAATTGAATTAATGTAGATTTAAATATATGTATGCATGTATATATATCTAACCAATAACAATTAATATCACAAAAATAAAATAAAATCTGTGTGCGATTGGAACTTGGTCTTTCAAAATATACCTTTGAAGCCAACTGACAATACCACTCGACTATGATACTACTTTCACTTTCGACGTTGGTTTATTATGTTTTTGGTTTATGTTATTATAAATTGATAGAGAGATAGATATTATATTAAATCGTATCTGAAATCAATATACACATCGTCAAGATGAAACTTATTAACATTACAATTTCCAATCAACATGCGCACACTAACGGAAGTGATGAATTGATCAAAATCTAACCGCGAAATGTCAATAGATGGCACACACATCAACTTTGGTTCTACTTCTAGTTCTTGGAAGCTTACAGTGGCAACGCGTGTGCAAAACAGATGGGATCAACCTTATATGCCATGGACGTAAAATTCCACATGATGGCGAGTTAACGCTGACAAGTACCTCATTGACATTAAGTCGTATTAATAGAATAATTTTAATCGGTTGGCGGAAAGACATTATGTTGAAAATTGAGAACTCGTACCATGTGTCAGTTATGGTTCACGGTAATCGTGATTCTATAGCCATTGATTGTGCAAAGATTAAGGGTGGAGGCCTACAGACATATCTATGACAACAGTGGTGAACCACTATGTGTAAGTATGATCAGCATTCTATAATTATAACCATTTGCTAAAACGTCTGAAAAAAACTATCTATGCACAACATTCAAGTTGCTAAACAGTCCGAGATTATGTGGTTTAATTTACATATTAACAGCATTATTATTACATAAAATAGTATAAACTTCTTTGATTAAAAATACCTTGACATGGGTGAAATCATTTAAATACAGCTTAAACTATTTTCATTGTCAACCCTCATGCATGACTTCTATAAGCATGCATCAATCGATGAAGATTTTGATTTTTTCTTTTAGGATGGAATGATTGACAGAACCACAGAGAGTAGCAACCAGACAGATACAGCATCTACACAGACTACTACACTTCCCACCTCACAGACAGACACGGCATCCATACAGACTACTACACCTCCTACCACACAGACTGACTCGCAGACAGATACAGCATCCATGCAGATTTCCACACAGATAAACTTGCAGACAAATGAAACATCCACGCATACAGACACACTCTCCAGGAGTGGTTACCCGTTACACCCCTGAAAGAACAGCAGAATCCCCCAGAACTAGAACGAGAAAAACCAGGACATGGAGGTCCACCCCCACCACGGCCATAACGCGCTTGTTGTCAAGTAAGTTATATTGCTCTGACAATTCTACAATACTGTTCATGATGTTTTTTTCCTAAATATTCTTATTCAAGTTTCCTGTTACATTTACATCTATGATAAGTCTCGAGATCCCTTGTGGATTTCATTAGAATTATTTACTGGTAATGGTTTTAATTGTTTTGTTTACATGTTAATACAACCTTAACATACATTATAGTCTTTGCTTTCTGTTCACATCGTGTAAATGAATTCAACTGAAGAAATGAAAAAAAATTCATGTGAAACACAATGCCCCCTGCTGGTTATAAAATTCGGAAGCTATTTTTAGCCCAAAGGTCAAAGTCAAGGTCACAAGGTCATTTATCTTTGTGTCATTTGAAAGGGAATCATTAGTTGAATATCCATGGTAAATATGAAGTCTGTATCTCCTAGGGTTCAAAAGTTATAGCGAATGTTAAAGTTGACAACAGACAAACAAACAGACAAGACAAAAACAGGGGGGTTCAGATTGTGTGATAATGTACAGAATGAAATGTACATGTACTAAGATAGAGATCTACTTTTTAAATTTTAACATAAATTGAAATCTTTGATAGAAAATGAACAGAAAAAATGCGTTTGTTATGTAATCTTAACCTTTTTATTCTATAGGCTTACATTCAACAGCGGATACTGACGTGGAAAAGTATTTGAACTGCCTGAAGTGTCAGGTTGGTATGCAGGCATAATGTTTACAATTTTAGTATTCTGTATTCTCAATTTTGCATGTGTCGCAATGTTAATGAAGAAGAAAATAGTTTGCCAATTTAAAAAACTTTTCAAAAGAAAAAGAAAAAATTTGCACGTTCATAAATCAATCTTTAAGAAACGAAAACTCTTGAAATCAAAGCAGAAAGTACCATCAAAATCAGAATTAGAGCTAAGAAACATGAAGGTATATTCATCATCAGATGATGACTATGATGAAAGTTTTGATATTTCATCAACATGTTCTTTGTAACTTTTTAATTGTATTGTTCATTGATAGGTTTCTTGGCGTGGGCCTTATCTGCATCGTTCACCATTATTTTCATCGTGATGAAAAGATTGCTACGATCCTTTACTGAACCAAAGAACATTCCTGCAGTACATGAGGCTGGATATTCAAAGGCGGTTCAAGTTGAGGGTTGTGCATTACTAGGATTGGAGGGTTGGGAATAACATGTTGCGGTTCAGGTGCGGCTGGCTGTTGTCTAACACGTCTTCTAAATTGATTAATAATTCCACGAAGTATGATCACAACTAGAAGAAACCGCTTTAAGGCATCTACAAAGAGAACAATTTACACTTTTTCAGTCGTGTAATATTTTTGTTCAGATGAGGTTTATTTAGTAATGCAGGTCATACTCCCATTCTATCTTATTACTTATAAGCACATTTCACTCAATTCTCCTCTATCAAACTGAACAACAGTTTCACAACAAATGCAAGAGTTTGTCAGAATTCTTCTAATTGTATACTTTTTCTTGTACAATACGAATCCAATGGTTATAAGAACTGCAACTGAAATAAAAAAAAAACACTTTGATAATTCCGGTCTTTACAAATTATGTTCATGGATATCAATTGTATTGTTTGTATTCATTCTCCGTCGTCGTCGTCGAATGTAACGAAAAATGCAGTAGCATAACATCATCAATCCGATAACAGCGCACACTGTAATAAAATAAAGAATAATAACTTCATTATTATGCTATTGCTTAACAATTTTTATTAAATACCATGAATACAAACCATATCTTACTGCGTACCTGTATACAACCGCGGTATTCGAGCGGGTAGAGTATTCACCTCGCATGTGGAAGGCATCAGGTACGAATCCAGCCCGCGACAAACTCGAGTCGTTAACACAGGTAGCAACATTTCCTTCACCAAACGCCCAGCATTTGAAGTGAGAGTTGCGGGTCGTTTGGATTAGACCTTAAAACCTGAGGCCCCATGTCACAGCAGGACCCCTACTACTCCATGGTCGTAAGAGTCAAGCGTAGTCCAAAATTACAAGCCCTTCACCGACATTCGGTGACGTCTCCATATGAGTGAAATATTCTTGTGCGAGACGTAAAACAACATTACAACAACATCATAACAACAATTCAAACTGCGTACCTGTTACTCGAATGACTATCCCCTGCACCCACAAGAGGGTGCTTGTGACGGGATCCGAGGTTGTGTCACTTGCGAGGGTGGACATCTGTTGAGTTATCAAGGGTATACTCCATCGGAAGGGAAGTTGATCCTGTGACTTTTGTATCGGTCATGGGTGAAGTGGTGGGGGTAGGTCTACTTTCGATGCTGTAGTCCGCTGTAGATTTCCTATCACCTTCCTGTAATATACATAAGGATATGTATAATCGTGTTTTTTCTTTTTTTATTAGTTTCATTCTATTATTGAAAAGCGTTGCATCATTTGTAATATATTGCTTTACCTATAATATATTTTTTAAGTACGGGTGCGTTAAAACAGTTTTAATTATACCTAGAAGTAATCATTCGTAAAGTAAACTTGAAATTCATTTCTTTAATCTGTACCTACGTAGTCGTGCATTTATCTTCACTCTTACACAATTTGATACCACTAAAGAAACCAGTAGCTTGAAAATGGAATATGAATAACTTACACATTTCTCATCCTTCACGAACACTGTAACTCGTGTCAGATGATCATAAATCTGAGCACAAGTCATCGTTCCCAAATTAATTATGACGATTTGTAGGTCAGGAATCCATCTCCTGGGTAGCACGATCACATCTTCTTTGTTAAGTCTGGTAAACTGCAAGACCCTCACACCCTCGAGTGAGCGATCTGCTTCATATACACCTTCTCCATTGCAATTACATGTCATAATATCTTTTTTATAATCACACGTGTGAATATTAATGGGAATCAGAGCAATTACAGTGTAAATAGATAAAATCAGAAACGCACAGGTCAGCTTCATCTTGACTTTTGATAGTGGACAGTGACGTCCTTCAGTAATTTAAGACGGTTCATTTTGGTTGAGGTGATGCAGGGTCCCCCCCCCCTCTCTCTCTTCCTGTTTTGCATTAACTAGGAATATTTTGGAACGATTGTGCTAAGTATTGTTTAATGCATATTTGAATATTTGTGTGAATGCTACGTAAATATTTATATCAAATACCACCCAACCCCCCATTAAGATGGATGCGACTTAGGTTTAGCTGATCAAGGACATCTATCTGAACGTTTTATTATGTAATTATTCAACACACTGACCATCAGGCGCTATCCCTATCATCTTCCGCTATCAAAACAAGTTACGTAATATACTACACGGACACAGAGAAACTGACCTTGTGATGCGAACGATTTAACCGAAAGTGATGTTGAGAAGCTCATTCTCAATTAAAGTGCTCCGTTTTGTTTGTTTACTGTTGTTTTACGCCCAATTCCAGAGTCTTTCACACATATTGAGGTGTCACCGAATGTCGGTAAAGATTCTAATCAATGCCCGACCATTGTGCAATTAATTTTTTTAACGCACCGCACCAATGGTGACACGTGACCTCTGTTTTTATGGTGTCATTTGAAGAATGTAGCCGGTCATCGACTGGACTCGAATCGTGACCTCACGATTGTGAGTCTAGCACGATACCGACAGAGTAGGATTGGTTTAGTGTGTACTTTAATTACAGATAACTTTTAATGCATAAATGATACATACATATATACGAATATTGAATATTCAAGTCTATGCACAATGCTTTAATAATATAATAAAAGTATACGCAATCGCAGGAGACAGATTGTTGGATTTATTGGATAGATATTATTCAGCGAATTATATGAGAAAGTTTCCAGATTACTTGTGAAAAGTCGGTTTACTCGGGTACATTTGTAACTAGGGGTTCTCCTCAACCAATAAAAACTGACTGAAAAATTGTTAGGTATGGCTTAAAAAATCAGATCAAATCAAAGGTATTATTCAACACATAACGCGCAAAAATTTACATATTAATACTAGCTAAAATGATTGTGCGTGCGTTTCAAGAACGTGGAATATATAAAGCGGATCCCACAGGTCTCTCGATCTGGAGACCAATCCGTTTTCTGAGAACAACTCAAGATGAATTCAATGCTGTTCAAAGCTCACAACACGTTGAAAGATGATGGATCTCTAAAGAGTTTCAGTATGAAGTTTTGCCGTGGAAAAAAAACAGTGTTTTTAACAAGTTAAACGATCACTTTTATCTCCACCTGTATGACAATAGTAAAGGAAGAAACAAATCCATCACGCCTGGATTAGATGAGTTTGAGGAGCTCACAGAGATCGTTAAGGTCTACCAAGCATTCAAATAATCGTTTGATATGGTAAGTGAACTTATTTTTTTTACGAATATCATTGAACATAATTATATAAATTCTAAATGTTTCAAATAATTGAAGGTTTACAGATCCAGTTCAGATTGATGCACGTGCGGATTAGAGGGGAAAGATAGATAGATAGATAGATAGATAGATAGATGGATGGATTACTTTACTACAGTTAATTCATTTTGTTTTTCTTTTCTTTTCAGCCCTACGCTTCAAATCGGAACTTAAGGCCCCTTGTATTAGATAGGGAACAGAATGGAGGTGTAGGCTCACACCAGACCCCCATGCAAAATTGCAACCAACGGGCGATAGCAGGTAGGCTCGCAAATGAACAAGCGGAGGAGCACACAAGACCACCATATGTAGTGGACTGTGAAAGTTTAACACCAGAGCGAGGAGGAGTAACAAACCCGCTTCTGTTCAAACCACCGCTCCCAGTCCCTGCAATAAACGAGGAGAATTCCTCAATGGCGCCTGGGAGTGTCGGCGGATTATTTAGCATTAGAAAGCGGGGTCCTCCTCCTCCCTATCCAGGAACCTGTTCTTCGGGAAAGAAGAAGTGTGATACCGACGAAACCAACTTCGACAACGCATTGAGCAAACTTGTTTCGGAATTTGCAGATTGATTAACTTTGTATTAATTGTCAAACCGAGACAATTTGCAGTGATGTGACATTCTAAAAAGTGAATGATTGACCTAAAGGTCTACAACTAAATCTGACTGAAAACTGTTTGCGTAGCTTTTGTTACCGTTAATCTTGTGGCAGGGAATTGCCAGACATCGTTTTGAACAAGTATGTACAATGTATTCATGTCAATATTTTGAATTGTTACAAACAATTTAAAGCTCTTTATCATCTTTATTAGTTTAAAATAAACAAACACATAATCAATAGTAGTAGACAGAAACATAGCTGGTCAAAGTGTAAGAGTAAATATTTCTACTCATTCATAAGTTCATTTAATATATTTGCATTCAATATGTCAATGTATTTAAAGTGTCCGTATGCTAAGGTTTCAATTCCAGAGTCCAACACAAAGCGTTTGTAACGTCCCGGATTGTAAACCTCGTTTATATCCGGACTTGGTTCTGGAGTTAACATGTTCTGCCAGTTTCCACAGAGGGTGCATGGTCGCATCATGCCCCTCCGATGCTTTTGTGTCATTGTGCCCCCTAAAACGTAAGTTTGACTGCTTATTATGTTATTTCATCTACATTATACTTCATTAATCTGCCTCTATCTTCTTATGAGTGCAAATTGTGTATTTCGTGCAGAATAGTCATTTTTCTCACTGACCTCGTGTTGTCGTTTACCGCTATTTAGGTCACGTGATCTTACTTTCGTAGTTTCACTTTGTTTACATGGCTAGGCACTATACTTATGATTCTTATTTGTACTCTTTCAGTTTTCCACCCTCTTCACTGAGGTTTGTACTCAAGAATGTCAACAACAAATGCCTAATCAATAAACGCCACCGCCTTCTATACCTGAAACTATTGTAGAAGTTGTCTTCTTCGAATTTGGAACTGCTGGCAACAGTACAGCGTTTATCATCAAAACTGGAGAGACCTACTTAACCATACGGTTTTTGTAAATTTGATGGTTTTTGCTGTCTTTGTCATTTAATCTGTGTCATTTCATTAAAAGTTTTTGTTTTTTCGATTAAACAATTTTTATAAATATCGTATCGCAACTGGGTTTTTATTGCAACTTTAGAAATTCCCTTTGCAGTTCTTTTTTCGACTCCGTCACTCTGCAATATTGAGTACATCTTTGGTCTCAGTCCGACAAATTCTCGAATAGGTACGCCTAGAAATGAATAAATACAGAACATTTTTACAAGTAAAATGATACTTTTAATATTGATTTTAAAAAAAAAAAATATCATGTTAAAGCAATTTTTAATCGTAACATCATTTTTCATTAATGTGGTGACATGCATTCTTTTTATTTGTGAACTTATGTTTCATAATACATACATGAATTATGTTTCAGAATCACAGATTTGAAAATGAAATAAATAGTTTTTACCTGCACATTCGCTCAACGGATTTATTCTGATTCTCAATTGGTATCATGGACTGGTTTGCTTTATTAACCAGCGATCCACCAATTTGATTTTTTCTTTGTCTTTTACCATTAGCAACACTTCTGAGTGTCCGGGACATACATTCTATTCATATCCATGAGATTCGGTAAAACGGGAAAGATCTGAGGTGTAGTGTCACACTCGAGGTCTGATCTAAAAACGTTGCGAAGGTGTCAGCCTCAGTTTTTATACTGATATCAATATCATATAATTCCCTGTTTTTGATAGATACGTAATGCCCTAATTCAAAAACATTTTGCCACTGACCTGGGGTATTTGTTGTAAGTCTCCGTAGTAATGAACGCTTCTCACCTTCGACAATTGACTCTTCACAAATACTTGAGTATAAGTAGAGCATATTTGAATGTGATATCTTACTTGAAATGTTTGCCTCCACTAATGCAATTTTCCAGTAACCATTTAATATTAGTGGCGCATTTAAATGCGATCTAAAGAAAAAAGCGGTGTTTGTTGGGAAAATTTCCATACATTTGTCACTACTTAAAATAACGTAGATGCTCATATTGCTTTATCAGTTCTTGTTATATCTTTGATGTCTTTCCCTGAAACCCACTGGTTATATTTATCAGGCCAACCGTCAAATTTGACAAGAAATTCTATCTCTCCTTTTCTCTTTCGAGATTTTAATTTTTTCTCAATAAACCAAATTGAATCTTCATTTTTGTTCACCTTTTGTAATTCGGCTTCATAAAATATACCTTTAATTGGCTCGTTTAAGAAATCACATATTCTGTATAAAGGAATGCCCTGCATGCGAAGGCGTTGATCTATTTTTAAAATTTCCTTAGTAAAATTTTCATTGTCAGATCTTTTAAATTGCATATTTTGGTGTGATATTCTGACCAAATCACCCACTTTGAAATGATATGGATAGCGTCTGAATTGTTTTAGTTTATACGGATTCAAGTATTGATAAGCCCAAATATCTGCTTCGATTAAGGCATTAACATCCTTAGGGGCAATATTACCAAGAGATCTGTGGGGTGTGCTATTGTAGCTCTTCACTATATTCTGCAACACATTTGTGTAGCTTTTAGTTCAGTTTTTCGTAAAATATCTGTATATTTTGTTTTTCAATGTTTGAATAACTCGTTCAGCATAGTTAGCCTTCGTGTCGGAATTTTGTGTGGTGAAAAAATAAATTCTCTGCGAGTCTAGATAGTCTTTTACAGATCTGTTGACAAATTCCCTTCCTTTATCAGACCGAAACTTTTTACATTTTCGACCTTCTGCTAATATCGTTTTAAACTTTTTACAACCTTTTTCCAGTTTTATTTTGTAAAGTTCGTACCCAAAGAAATCGAGAAAATATATCGATAACAACTAACAAGTATTTTCCTCCATTATTGTAACTCGAGAGGGAAGACATATCTGCTAAGTCTGCATCCCACTGATTATCAATACCAGAAACTATAACTTTTGCTCTTTTAAATTTACGTCGTGTAGACCTCTGTAAACTGTAATCATCCTGGTTTTCCAACCATCTGCGAATGGTATACCTTCCAATGTTATTTCCTCCCTTTGCCTTCAATACTTGGTATAACTTGTCAGGTCCTGCATATGCCGCAGGGGAAGATATGTTATAATACTGCTTTTCTAACTGACCATTAAATTTTTCACTCATTTTCATTTTACTCTGTTGCGTTTCTGTAAAATTAACATTGGGTGAAAATATATATAGTATGCGAAATATATATCATAAAATTAAACCAGTAATTTTGTTTCATTTCAAAATGGAAACAAAAACAAGAATTATTATGTATTTAGCTGTTTATTCAAAGGTCTATAGCATGTTAAGTACAAAAGACAGTATATTATACCTTTACTGTTAGATTGCACATCTAAACTTCTAGTCATTATATGTCCATCTCTCAATACTCCGTTTTTCATTTGAAACACAATATGTATAAACAACAGCATTTATCGAGATACTATCTGTCAATTAATTTTAAGCTATATGTCCCTTAGTTCTCAAGCTTCACATGCTCATTTAGAAATGCTTCTCCTCTATTTGATCATTAGAACCAAGAAAGCGATTATCGAGTTGTATTAAACGTTCAATTTTCTGGTACTGGTCTTCCCTCCACTCAGTCTGACTCGTTATCTTCTCACGCCAATTTTCACATTGAAATTGTAAAGCATATTTTGCTATTAAGGTCTTTGGAACGTTTGAGGAATCAACTTCGTTAAACCAATCTTTTATAACCGTTGTTGCATCTAAGCTCAATAGTGTTTTATCAAAATACATCTCTAGATATTCCAGTTCAGTGAACCACAAACAGGAATGATGTTTCTGACTTCCATCCTCAATTTGACAGGCATAACATTCTTCTCTGATTACTCTGCCAAGTTCCCGTGCATCTGTTTGGCATGAAAGAAATTGAACGTATTGGTGAGATACGCCTTTGCACTCTCTGATTGAACTTCATCTACAATGGCGTTTTCTCCTTCAACGTAATCTGCACACGAATTCATCTTAGGACTGTCACGTCTCGATAGAGAAGCGAATAATGAAATTATTTGAATTTGAAGCCGTCCTTTTAAACATAGCAACCTAAAGTTGAGAACAATTAGTATCCATACATGTCTGGGTTAATTCCGCTTCAAATAATGCAGCAGATGCCTGCATATTATATGGAGCCGGGGGATGTCTATGCCCCGGTTGAACAACCGTCAACTATTCACGTAGATGTGCGGGATGGCGTAAGTAGAAAAGTTTATATTTTTAGAATTAACTGAATCAAAAGTATTTAGAGTAACCTATTCTCAAACTGCATGCAAAATATATATAAAAAAACATAAATACTTGTTGATAATGCATATTTTTATATTTTTTCCAGAAAAGAAAAGTGACAGAAGTCAATGCGAGTAATGTTTTTAAAATTCAAATTCGATTATTACGTATTATGAAAAAAGTTTGATTTTATCATTACAGCAAAGTCAGGAACCTCCTAAGAAACGATTGAAGTTGTCACCTGCGAAAAAGGTGATAGAAAATGTGAGTATAGATAGTTTTCTCTTTTTCACATTAATAAATGGATGCTGCTAAAGGATTAATAAATTATTTTTAAATCCGGTTGCCATTTTTTTCTAGTTCATGAAAAATTGTCTCATCTCCATCAATCATACTGTGATATAAATATCATTCAATTTTAGGAACATCAACAGTATGCGGTAGAAATCCCCAACGACATGTTGGACAAACTTTTAGCCTCAATTATAGAGAGTAAGTGTAGATTTTCTATTCACTCTCTGAAAACTACTCAAATCAATTTTTTTTTCCTTAAATGTAATGTAGCATAACCATTTTATTTTTATTTTTTCTAGGTTGCCAATGAGGGTAGCTAATTTCTACAATCAGCAAAAAAACAAAAACAAAAAACAAAACAAAACAAAACAAACCGAAACAAAACATGTTATGTATATGATTTTATTTTTATTATGAATTATAATTTTATAAATAGCTTTGGTCTTTGTTTTATTAATGTTACGAATATATGGTGTACACATGGTTCAATTGACATTTCCATAGTTGGACACAGACAACTTATTTTTATAATAGCCATATGGAAACGTGTGGATTCCATTTTCACAATCGTAACGATTATCAGCAAAGGAATTTAATGTCACATTATTTTGCTTCACGATATAAAGTTGGTGAGCTTGACTTTAAATACGATTCATATTAGCATAAAATGTACTTTGACTAAGAAGGCAATCTCTGTAGAGTTGATGTAGATCATTTTGAATGATGGCACGCACGACGCCTTTTGCCGTACACATAGACGGGTTGACATTTTCACACAAAGTCAAAAATTGAGTTCCACAAAAGATTTTTTTGGAAAAGGGCTGTACGCCCAAGTATCAAGTCCAATACACATACAATACACATCCATGGTAGAAAGGACAAATTTATTGGTCTTAGTGGAGAAAAATTCCTATCCCTGTCCAGTCATGCTGTAATTAAAAGAGAGTTGGCGGAGAGAGGAAAGTACTGTACAATTATCAAAAATTGAAATATATAAAGTAAATCATTAACATTATGTCAAAATTGATATTTAACACAAATTGAATTTGTAAATTTTTTTTACTAAATTCATCAACAAATAATTTATCAAATTTAAATTAATAAATTATAACGTAATTTATAACTCATCAGGAATTAATCTTTTTAACATATTTCAACTCCAACGCAGAGGCGGGTGTATTTGTCACCCGTGAAGACTGCGCCTTCCACAAGTGCGTCAGCGACTGTAAGTATTACTACATTTGTACTATTTTCTGACTTGTCTATGTT
>JACSZP010009480.1:0-20254 GCA_016161895.1 Pinna nobilis | reverse complement strand
TATATGCAGTGTGCTGAAATATTTATACATGTACATACCTTTGTACATTCTATACATATACTGTTAAAGTTATAACTTTTTCTGCTATTTTTTCCAGGGTTGGTATTGACTTCCATTTTATCTAAACAAATTTTTTTTCAGTGATTTCAAGTCTGCTAAATTTGCTGAGTACAACAACAAACTAGTCATGAATGTTTACAGCCGACCCAACAAAGTAGCTGAACTCGAGACCACCTTTGACTATGGCAAGAGCTTTATGGCAAAAGACAATAAGCAGAGAGTTACATTCAAAGCATCAACATCTTATAACATTGCCAAGTATTCTGCTAAAATTGGCTACAATGTGACACTGAAGTACCTGGAAAAGGTAACAATAGAAAAATTTAAATATATCAAAAAATAATAGGAACTGATATATTGGTACTAGGGCTTGTGGCAAATGGGAAGAAAATATGTTAATATTATTGTTGTTTTCAATGTCTTGGAAATTTTCTTTAGTACTATTTGAGAAATTGCACTCATGGGAATTGCTTAAGAACAGGCAATTGACAATGGACCATTGATAAAACATGATTTGAATAGCCCAATAATAAACTGCTGGTGTGCTAAACATTCCATAGAAACAAGCAAAAAATTCTATATCTGAGTCAAAATGCCACAAAATGTACATTGGTTCATAGGTTTACTTGCTACAATTTTGTTTCCATTAAGAAGTCAGTTGGGTCACTATCAGGGATTTATTTTATAAAAGTTGAATTGAATTATCAAAGAGTGTACCAAAGGGTTTGATAGAAAAATATGGTATTCAAAATTAGGAAATTCAGAGGTATCTAGAAGAGTTAGGGTCCAATTACTGGTATTGAATTGGAGTGGGTGATCGTATAAAATTATGGGAAAAGAAAAGTCTGTCATAGATTTACGATAAGAAAGGTCTGTAAATTGAGAAAAAAAAGATTAGATTTTCCATAGGAAGTAGGAATAAAGCCATTTTCAGCTGTTAATTTGGAGGAAAATAAGCTTAAGCCCTACTGATATCACGAGAGCTGTGCTTAGTAGTACCTTACAGTGAAACATCTTATTTTGTTATAACAGCAATGTTTTCATCTTTAATACTATTTTGATAATCATGTAGGAGAAATGGATGGGTTCTTTGTCATAACAGACCCATTTATTTTACATTATCTTATTTAGGGTAAAAGAGCCTGTAGTATCTATATACTTAGGGATTTTTATTGTGTTGTTCTATTTTCAGAAGGTGGATGCAGCTCTTTTTGGTAACCATTTCCATACAAAGAAAAATATAAAATCCAGTGCTACAATTCGCTATAACGGAAAACAGTCTATCACAACTTTAGTGAAATTTTTGGATGAATCTGCAAAACTACCAAAGTACAGCGGTAGTCTGTCAGTGTCATACCCAGGAAGAGATATTGAAATAAATGCAAAAGCTGTTCAAAAGTCTGCAACCCAGTACAATACAAAATGGACAATAGAACATCAGAAAGGCCAGTCATCTGTTGTATCAGTCAAATATATAAGAGCTGACAACATTACCCATGAAGTTCAATCAAATATTGGACTGTATAAGATGAAGCCAATATCATTATCAGCATCAACTATCTTAAGCATTCAGACACCATCTGGCAGTGTCAGTGTTGTACATGGCAAAGACAGGTATGGCTTGATGGCCTCCGGAACCTACGAAGATGGAAAGAGTATACAGTTTAGTACCAGTGTAGATCATCCTGTCAGGAAAGTCATCATCGAAGGTGAAGGTGGAAAGAAAGATCTACGATACAACGGAAAATTCAACGTCCTCTGGGATGCAGAAAAAGACAAGGATAAACAGGTGGGAGTTGAAGTCTCATCTCGTTTTGCTGATGCCAGAGAGTTTGATATGTTCTTCAGTTCCCAGTTCCCTGGACGTCTGGTCTCTGCCAATATCCGTCATATCTCTAAGTCTCCTTACAAATCATCCATTGAATTGTCATGGTCACCTTCAGATAAAATAGGGGCTAACTATGAGTTTGTAGACAACAGAAGGGTATACCGAGGGGTAACAAAATTCTCAGCAGGATTGAGATTACCCATTAAACGTTTTGAGAAGCACCAATTATCGCTAGGATACAAGTATACAAGAAATAGTTATGAGGTCAACAGTGCAGTAACCTATGGCAAAAGGAAGACTGTGAGTGTTAAACTCACGACCAAACGCCCAGTGATGTTCAGCGATGCAGACCTTAGTGTCGAAATAACAACACCATACAAAAGACTCGGAAATCCAAACTTTTCATTTAGACAAACATTCGATAACAGTTTCTTGGTTCATTCTGCAACAACTGGTTTATCATGGGGTGATAATATGTTCATTAGCATCGAGACAAATGGACAGAGTAAACCATATCAAAGGTACCATAGGCAAATATCAAGAAATATTGGTCTCCGTTCCAGCTTCCCTGGATACGAGTCTGTCGTTGCCAACATTACTCACTTTGATAATCTGGAGAAATTTGAAACAAAGTCCACTATCAACTGCAACAATGAGATCTCTTCTTACTTATTTAAGATGACACACAACATCAATGGTTGGAAGATACAGAACTCTGGTACTTTTGATGTCAAATCCAAATATGACACAATGGCCCTAGTGTGGTCCCACAGAAACACTGACAATCAAGTACGATCTAGTGGTAGCATTAAATGGGGCAAAGGACAGAGATTCAACACTGAACTGACAGCAGACATTCAGAATATGCCATACAGAAGATTTACAGCTAATTTCAACATGGATGTACCCTCAAACACACTTCGTCGGGTTGAAGCCAGATTTGAACATGAAGATAAGACTGGATACATCAAGACCATTGGTACAATAACTGCAGACAGACGCAATATAGGAACTGCACAATTGAACTATGATCGCCAGATAGGCTCAACTGACTTTGATGCTAGCATTACCAGCATTTACATGAAAGAATTCAGAGTAGCAGGAAACACCAAGTACCTCACAATGCCAAATTCAGGATTTGTTGAAGTAGAATGGGCACCAACCCAGATAGTCAGATTAGATGTTTACAGAAACATGGATGCTCTACGTAACACAGAGAACAGACTCACTCTCACAACACCATTCCCTAGAGCTAGAAATATTGAATTAAGTTTATCTCACAAACTGAAAGGACTGGAATATGTTGCCCAGGGAGATCTTGAGTTTGCTCCAAGGCAGAAAGTCACACTTACAGTCAATTACCGCTTGGATACAGAAAAGAAAGTACGGCTCTCTCTGAGAACTCCCTTCCCACAATTCTCAAATTTGGAAACGGGTGTATACTTCAAAGGATCAGAAGTACAGTTTGATTCAAATGCTGATTTCAAAATTGTACCTCTTGTTCCTACAATAAATGCTGAAGCAAAATGGGAGATGTTAAGAAACATGAAAGGATCCTTCCAGTTAGTAACACCATACCCACAATTCCCACGATTGATGGCGGAAGTGACTAGTGCTCCATCCCCAGCAGGTAGAACATCAAAACTGATGGTGGAATATGTTCCTACACAGAAATTAGAATTGGAATCACTGTACACTGTTAATGGAAACCAGCTTGACGGGTCATTTATCATTAAAAGCCCATGGAGTAGACCTGCTACAATTGCCTATACACAGACTGGTGATGCAAATGACTTTGTAAACCATGCAGAGGTTAAGTACAACAATAATCAGAAGTTAGTCATTGACACAACTTTTGGTTTACAACCCATGGTCTATGGCACTATTAAAGTAATTAGTCCAATCAAGGGATTCGAAGTTGCTGAACTTGGGTTCAGTCATGAGGGAAAAGAATGGAAGAAATTCCGTACATTAGCTGAATATGGTACTGATGGCAACAAGATTAAGGTTGAGACTATGTTAGATGTGATCTCTGGTATTAATGGAAAAGTGATGCTGACCACTCCATTTGTAAACTTGTCAAAGGTGCAGATTGCTTTTGACCATGGTGGAAATGCTCAGAATTTCAAGACACATGCTGAGGCAATTTACAATAAGAAGGCTGTCACCACTGATGTTGGCTTCTCACATGTCATGGCCTTGACCAGTGGCTCTCTTACATTGACTACACCAGCTAAAGAATTCAAGCTCTTCAACGTTGCATTCAATCATGACGGTCAAATAGACAACTTCAAAACTCATGGAGAAACAACATTCAATGACAGGAAGTATGAATCAGATGTTGTTTTCTCTCATACCGACACTTTAACTTCTGGCACCCTTTCAATGAAGTCACCAGTCAAGGAATGGAAAGAGACTGTGCTTACATTCAGCAGAGATGGATCAGTAGATAACTTCAAAGCAAGTGCAAAGATTGGCTATCAAGACAAGGACATAACAGGAACTCTTCAACACCAACTTTCTGCTGCTGATGTTTCTACTATAGCTACTTTGGATACCCCATACACAGAAAAAATGATGTTCAGGCTTGACCACAATTCCCGCAAGAAAGGGTTTACTACTGATGTTGAGGCAACGATGGGCAACGATAATTCCATTAAGAGTAAAACAGTTTACAAACTAAAAGGTGACAGCTTACAATTCAACTCCGAGCAAGTAACAGTAATTGGTGGAAAGAAACAGAGTGATGGCTTTGATGTGAATCACAAAGGCGACTTGAGTGGCTTCAGAACAGAAGTCAATACCTGGCACAACAAACAAAAACTAAGTGCAAGTGCTGCATTTAGTGGATCCTCATGGGAGACAACTCAGGTAGCGGTCATCATAAATACTCCACATACTGTATTTGACAATATGGAATTCACTCTGAAGAACAGTAAGACTGGTATGGAACATGTTAGTATAGCTGAGGTAACATATACAACTGGCAAGACAATTACTGCTAAGTCCACCATCACCCTGGAACTGCCAAAGATTGATGCAACCCTGACTGTTAGCACACCATTTGCTGGTGCTGAAAAGCTTGCCTTTGGTGTTAAAAATACTCCAAATGGAAATGCCTACAACAGCGATGTGTCAGTGGTCATTGACGGATCTCAGCTTTATTCAGTTGTATCAAACATTGACACAGATACTTACACTGGGGATATTTCCATTTTCAGAAAGAGTGAAAAATTATTTGATCTCAGTTACATTGAAGAGGATGGAGGTCGTAAAATGGATGCTAATGTGAGGTATGAGGAGTATGTGATAAGTACAAGAAGTAAATGCATAGTGAATTTGCCAAATATAAATTGTGAAGTGAGGCTGCCAGTTGGATTTATAGTTGAATGTGAATGTGACTACATGGACATCACCATTGACAACACAGTTCAGGGTGCTCTATATACCACCTCAGCAGAGGCTACATTATCTGATAAGAGAGTGTCTGCCAAGTCCATCATTAATGTCCCTCTACCTGATGTTTTTATTGATCTGCAACTTGATACACCAGTAGAGGGTTACAGAAAAAATAAACTTGAAATGTCGAAAACTGGAGGATGGGGAGATGGTGTCTCTAAGATCTACATCAGTTCTGATAAAATCACACCGATTGTAGGAGAGGCAAATCTGGCATACAAAGGACCATCAAAGCTTGAATATTCCATGAAGTTTAGAAGTGGATTCAAAGGAGCAGAATATTTACAATTATATTTGAAAAATGTATTCACAAATAAAGAAGGGGAGAACAAGATGAACCTAGAAAATCATCTCGACTTGGACCTTGACCCAGAGAGAAAAATTTCCCATGATTTGACCTACAAAATGGAGCACAATGATGTTGGTAACTATGAAACATCTTATAAATGGATCTTGACCACACCATTTGAACAAGTCAAGAATTTACAAATATCTTCCGAAGCTAGCAAGTTAGGTAAAAAAATGGCAGATACTTATGTTATGGATTATAATGGAAAAACACTTTATGATATTGAAAGGCAAATATACATTGACTCTGACGCTCATAAATATGATTTAGTTGTAATCTGCAGAGAACCGAAAAAAATGGAATATTCCCTGAGTATGCAGAAGAATGGTCAAACATACAAAGGAGATCTGAACCTGAACTGGGACAAACTGGATGTTGACAGTAACACACAGATTACTGGAACTGTCACTGTTGCCAACACTGACAATGTCCTTAACAACGATATTAACATCCGTGCAGTACACCCTCTTCGCACAGTTGCCTTGACAGGAAATCTTCTCCATGATGATGGCAATACAAACTCCAAACTGACTGTAACATGGGATGAAGCTAACAAACAGATGGCTGGATTTGAAACCAATCTACGTGGAAAGCAGAACTTTGTCAAGATCGTTGTTCCTCAGAGGTCACTAGCAGTCAAATATGAAGTCAATGATGATAAACCTGTAAAATGGTGTGAAACCTCGGTTTTCTGGGACTATGACAATGACAAGTCCAAGAATGTAGTCGTCAAAGGTACTACCAACACACAAGCTCAGTATGACAAAAAACTGCTCCTGAAATTACCAGTCTTTGGAAAGGTAACTTGTTTTTAAACATTTACCTGTAATAATCTTTGTTTGGTAAATCTGTCACAAATCTGAAACATAAAATGTTTATTGATATTTTGAAAGCTGCAACCTAATTATAATAACACAATTTCTGTATTCATATTTTATACAATGTAGTAAATTGCTTATATAAGATCAATTTAAAAATGCAAAACAAATCCTGTAACGCTAACTAAAAAAAAACTTTTTATAAGCATAATTCATACAAATTTGAGCTAAATTGTTCTACAGTTATATATTGCAATATTACAGTTTGTTTCTTGAGGTCTTATTTTTATGTTCTTTATTGGTTTGTTTCAGACTTACTCATGGCACAGTATTGTCACAACAGCGGCTGGGACAGTAGACACACGAACTGTTATCAGTTATTCACCAGACACTAGGAAAGATTTCATCATCACCTCCAAAATGGAAGAAGTAGCTACCATAGGTGGTGCCAATCAGTCTGTCTCTTTTGGAGTTAAACAGGCATTTACAAACCTGGACATGACGGTATATGGGCATAAATCGGATTCCACTGACAAGACAACTGCTGGATTTGGTATTGACTACCTGACGGCCAAGAAACAAAGGGAAAATGTGCTGTTACTGTCTGAAATTAACAAACTCAAGAATGAAATGAGTGTCAATGTAAGTAACTTGGAACCAAGATATAGTGAACTCTGATATATTGAAATCTTGCTTAATTTGAAATGATTTTCATTCCCTGGCGAAATAACTTTATTACTATTTCAACCTGGTTATTTTGAAAATCCTGTTTCTTTGAAAGAAAAATTGATTCCCTTTTGGTTCCAATATATCCTGGTTCAACTCTCATTATTTAGTCAATGCTGCTTTTGTAATATATGTACTTCATTCAAGTAATTAGCCAAAGGAAAACGTTGCAAATTTAAAGAAAAAAAAAGAAAAATATCCAGGTCTTAAGAGTAGTCAGAAAAATGAAAGTTCAAGAACTTGAGCCTCAGCCACACCGTGACAGAAGTTTCTTTTCCTTAGGATGAGACAAAGTGAACTAATACCAATGTCCATGATTGACTTGGCACATTAAAGATCCTTTACTGCATAGGATACGGTCCTAAGTATAGGTCAAAGTTTCTGAGGCTTGCATAAACTTGATGTTACAACAATTTAAGTTCATTTGGTTTGATAAAACAACAGAACTTTGACGTATGTATGACTCTCTATGTCTCTTGTTTACATTTCAGATGTATGGATCTGGAAAATCTTTGGGATTTATTGGACGTGTTCAGACCAGTAACCCATACAAGTTTGTACTGACCAATGTCATTGATGGTGCTCAGTCTGACGCTGTTGTTGTCAACGTTGATGCCAAGAAGAAATCTGTAGAGCTACAGGCCAAATATGACAGAGGTGAGTTGTTGATGCATATCCAGCTTTCTGTAAGGTTCATGTCAAATTATTTACTGTTACCAGTATGTAAAAAGTTTCACATCTGGTGTGACCCTGTCCATCAATACAAAAACATATAAATCATAGTACATTCATTACTTTTAATAAGGAACATCAGTCTAGAGTCATCTTATCTTTTTCCAAGTGCAATATATGCAAGTGATTTGCTCCAAATATGCTGTTCAACATAAGTAGTCAAAATGACATTGAATCTTATCATTCTTCTGGCGTCTATCACATGAATTTCACATGAAACTTATTTGAAAGAAATTCATTAGTTAGGGTCTTCTTTGAGACAACTGTCATGTATTGACAATTTTTACTTTTACAGGACAGATGAAAGATCATTAAAGTATACTGTCCCAAACCAAAAATGTTATTGTTGAACAATTTTTCATGCAGGTCATGTGAAGCAAAAACGCAAAAAGCAAAAAAAAGCCAAAAGCAAAAGCGTTGATTTAGTTTGCACCACCTTGGTGTGTCACAATGTAATTGAAACATTCTTGAAAATTGTGTAATATAGCAATCAAACAAATGACAAAATAAGCACACCTCCATTTTCTTTTCATCTATCTTACAGAGCATCCAAACAGTGTTCTGAATATGGTAGCCAAATATCCAACATCCAAAGACATTGAAGCACAGATGTACAGAGTTGGTGACTTCTCACAAGTAACAGAAAGTCTTGTTAGCATTCAGCTGAAGAGCTCTAACCTTTTACATACTCGCATCAACTGGAGACCAGACATGTTTGCTGAATTCCTGGTGAGCGATGTGTAATCAGTTTAATGATAACTTGTATTTATGCATGGTAGGCTCCATCTTTTTTGCTCTCANNGACCAAGCTTGGTACTTATGGCCATAGAGTAGGGATGGTTCTTCAACATGCTAACACCCACTGTGACATAGGTCCTCAATGTTTACTGTATCATTTAAATACAGGAACAGCAACAGCAGTGTGTCTCAGATTTAAACCCATGACCTTACAATCAGAAGGTGGACATGCTAACCACTAGGCCATGACGGCCCAGTGAAAGTGTAAGCTGTTGGTGGATAGATATATCAAGATTTATCAAAATAGATACAAGGTTGTTTACATGTACGTAAATTTACTTTTTCATTTCATTCAGTGCATCACTCATAGTTAAATCTGCTAATATGTAAATTTTCCATGATACAGGATTATACAGCAAAGACAATGAAGAAGTATGGGTCAGAGGCCAATGATATATTTAAAGAGGTAGGAACAGAAATCGCTTCAGAGGTGGCATCAAAAGACTCTGCCATGAGCAAGGAGTTGATCAATGAGATAAAACCATATGCTGATGCTTTAGCCAACCAGATAGAAAACACCCAGTCTGAACTCAACACCTTGAGACGAAAATTGAAGGAAATGCATCGAAACAATGATCTTTATCTCCAAGACATCAACAAGATGTATGACAATGCTGTTCAAGACTTTATGTAAGTACATTGGTTATGTCTGATGATATGGTACAGGTATAGTTATAATGACCTATACTTAGATACATCAGAACCAAGGGTGGCTAGGGTTATAAGAAAGTAAACATTTAGATAAGTAATTTTGTATTGTTATTAAAAATAGCGAGGAGAAATACTTACATATATACCCCTTATATCATCTAATTCAGGACCAGCATTGTTTTGATCAGCACATTTTTTAGAATTTGTTTAAAAATTTTAAAGTTGAATTCAACCAAAAAAGCAAAAATTTAAAGTTTATGATCAATTTCTAAAAACATTTTCATGTCACTAGTGTCAACACTTTAATGATCTGCCAGAACATATAAAATCCAATTGATAATTCCTGAAGCCTGTGCATTCAACTTGGTGCCAACATAGTATTGCTAGAGTAAAGTGTTGACTTGTACCACAACAACATGTGCTCACACAATATGCCTAAAATGATGTTGAAAAGCACTGACACAGTACAATTACAGCAACCAAACTTTTTATTGATTGATGAAGGCTTTAAAGCATGCACTTTTAGGCTGTTATATTTAGTTGTACAAAAGAATATGTCCACTCCCCTATTCCACAATCTATTTAATATGTGTTCCTCGATTTTGCAGAAAGAGTTATGCTAAAACTATGAAGTCCTTCAAGAAGAACTTTGCTGATATGAGACAGAAGGTTGAAGAAATGTCCAACAGCATTAAAGATTATCCATTCGATGAGAAGTACACAGAATTAGTTCAAACTGCTGCAAAAAATATGGAGGTAATATAATATGCGTAGAAATACAATTTAATGGTTCAGACTGCATCAGAAAGTTAGGGGGGATATATATTTAAAAAAATAAATTGAAATGATTTAGATCACATGAAAACCATTAAAGTGCCATATAGGGCAAAAATACATTATAATGGTTCAAACAATTTCACTTACTCTGTATTACTTGTTGTTATAGGACTATGGAGAAAAGGCCTATCAGTGGATGAGAGCTCAGGTGACACTCCTTATTAAGGAGTTGGAACAGAATATACAGGAACTACAGAAACAGACCAAACAGCTGGCAGCTCGAGCTAAAAAATTGGCTCAAGGTAACTTTGTGTTAAGTTAAACATGTAAAGATTCATAGCATATTTATCTAAGGTTGGTAGTAGCTAAATTCTCTCTTTCTTGATATTTAAAAATGGACAGTATTTCTTCATTTTTTAACCACAAAGTCATACAAGAGGCAAGTGTATGTTGTTCCTGCTTTTTTTAAAAATATTTTTATTCATTCTTTTTATTTTGACAATTATAGTCCTGATCAGTTTATTTAAACATTAATGGATTGAGTTAGTTAACATCCA
Organism: Pinna nobilis; assembly: GCA_016161895.1. Classification (NCBI taxonomy): domain Eukaryota; kingdom Metazoa; phylum Mollusca; class Bivalvia; order Pterioida; family Pinnidae; genus Pinna; species Pinna nobilis. Next base: position 9,499 of record JACSZP010009480.1, on the reverse strand, counting down.
TTTCGCTTCATGTATCACCTGTTCTATGTTAGTCTCTCACAGTCGTATCTTTGGTCTTGCAATTGTTACAGACCCAGCAGTAATACTTATACACAAGTAGTTCTTTCAACAAGGGAATTATTTTTTTCTAATTTTTTACAGAAAAAATAGACTTTGTTATTCAACACCCTAACGTCGTACAAATGAAGCAACAAGTCGGAGAAATGATGAACAAAGTTCCGGTTATGCCTGATATTGATCTCCTAATGGAACAGATGCAGAATGGTGTGAACAAAATAGGGCTTCGCAAACAATACAAGAAGATTGTAAACAGTGTGAAAAAAGTATACAATGACCAGTACAAGGTCCTGATGCAGGATAAAGATTTTACCATGTTTAAGGAGCTGATAAGAGAGTTCTATGAAGAGGTACCTATTCCCCAGTATTCAGCTTATTCCCCTATAATCAGATGTGGAATATTTGTAAAACTCCACTATATCATAATTAGACTCCAGGCTTTTTAGTGGGTAGAAGCTCTATAGGGTCCATCATACTGTAATATATTCATTTTGGTCTCATAATTTTGAAGTTAATCATGGTAGAGAGATGAAACTTTGCATGATTGTTAACCACTATGAGAAGGTGTGACATACTTGATTCTGTTGTGCCTTTAGTTTCGGATATTCAGGGGACCCTTGTAGGTGAAATGCAAATGTTGACATAGTAATGTCCATCGGCATGTGTGGCCCTCGGAGGTGATTTCCATCTCCATTTTATTTTTATGATGTCATTATTTAATTGTCAAGGTAATCATATTACCTTAGTATCTTTTTGCAGTTAAAGCATTATAGATGACTTAGTAATGATGCAATTGGCTATAATCCTCTATAAAAACATAATGTGGTTCAGAACATTTTAGATATTTCAGTCTTATTAACTTTGGTCTGCATGTTAGAAATATTGGGGGGCGGGGGTGTAAATTGTTCACAGTCAGTAGGTTTGTTATTTGTATATACAATGAACTATGGTATTTTGATTTATTTGTCTAACTTGATTATTTCTATAATGAAATACGAAATCAATGTATAATTTCCATGCTTATCATACAATTACAATGTATATACAGTTCTGATTTCATAATCATTAAATCCAACCTACATATTGATTCTATTTCATTTCAGCTACTCCTCCGCGTGCAGTATATTGAACTAAGGGATTCCTTGAATGATTTGGTTGGAGATATGTACACTGACTACAAGACCTACATCACTGACGATGTAGCAAAACTCAAGTTCATTGGCTGGGACAAATCTCGAGTTATAGAGTTTGATCCAGTAAATGGTAAAATTGAGGTAGAGCTTTATATTCCTACACCAATGGAGAGTTTGGAGACACTGCCAAAATTCCCAGTCAAGAAAGCCAAGAAATTTGTATCACAAGTCAAGAAGAGCATACAGGGTCTTATCCCAAATACTGAGTTCCGTCCATGGGATCTCTACTACAAATATAAGCCAGCCAGTATGAATCCACATGATTGGATCCCACCATTTAAAGGTACAAACATCACAAAATTTGGGCTTAAAATATGTGTGGGTTTTTAAATTTTTTCTTTTATGAATTTATTATATTTAGATTTTGTTTCATATTTGGAGCAAATGATAAAGGCGAATTTTAATGAAAATATGTTTTTCTTTTTATCTAGTGTGCTTAAAATTAAAAAAAAATTGACAGCAATACCATTGATTTATCATATTTCTGCCTGTGTTATTTCTTGATGGTCTTTAATAATCTGACTTTTCTTAACATTGCTTTGATCACACTTTTCTATAAACAATTCTCCTTGTTATTCAGGCTACGCTTTTGTTGCCGGAAATCGCCACTTTGTCACATTTGATGGAACACAGTTTGACTTTGTTGGGGATTGCAGCTTCGTTTTGACACGTGACCTGGTCAATAACAACTTTAGTGTGGTTCTGAACTACGAGAAAGGCCAAGAAAAGATCAAATCACTCCTTGTCTTTGCAGAGGGCAAAAATATTGAAATATTTAGTGACTACTCGGTAAGATGATTAGTATCAATATTGTTGTTTATTTCATATATGTTTTATACTCTGCTGCCTTCAAAGTCAAAATATTCGTTCACACTAAGGAGTCATCTCTTTTAATGGATAATTATAAAGTGAAATGTGACCTTTCATTTTCAATTAGAGATACTGTTACAGCATTCAAATTTTTCAATTTCATGTTCAAATTATTCTTGCCATTTATCACTATTAAAACGATCAATTCCTTGTCAATAAGTGACAGAAACAATATCTTTATTACAAAACTAAATACCGGGAGTAGAACTTGCAGCATGTGATATTGAATTTGTTAATTTTTTACTGTAGGTCTCAGTTGATGATCAACAGCACGATCTTCCATTTGTGTACCACAAACTCATTGTTGAACGTAAAGGAAACCTCATCATCTTGGACTCAGGTCGTGGATTGAAAATAACCAGCGATGTACTCAATGGACACCATGTAATTGAAGTCAGTGGCTGGTACTTTGGTAAACTAGCAGGTCTTCTAGGAACATACAATAATGAACAGTATGACGAACTTACCGACGGCACTGCCCACATTGTCAACAACTTGGGAGACTTTTCCAATACATGGGAGGTCAGCAAATCCTGTAAACCTGTAGGAAACAAGGCTGTTGAAATAATCCCTGACGAAACTGAAGCCAAATACAAAAAATGCTCAACACTGTTCAAGAATAATGACTCCAGATTCAGACGCTGCTTCAATCAGGTAAGTTATTCTTTTCAATCTTGCAAACAAACACCAGTTAGTTCAACGCTAAAGAAAGGAACTACACGATTTACAGGGTTCAGAATAAACTGTTATTTTACTAATTTCAACACATTATTAAAAACAAATTTCCTTTATTAAAACTTGAGAAATGAACTTTATTCTGTGGCAATAATCTTTGGTTGTCTTGATAAAGTTTGAATCCTTTTTTTTTGTTTGGTTTATTTTCTTTTCAATATTCTAGCCAAAAAATTGAATTACAAATTTACAGTCCTTCAGTATAAACATCAAAGATCCATTCATGCACAGAACTGATTCCCAGAACAAATAAAAATTTTGTAGACTTTTTTATTTTCATTGCCATGATAATAAAATTAAAATCAGTTCACAACTACAATACAATTGTGATACATAAATGTGTATATTTTTACTTACCTTTCAGGTAAAACCAGAGATGGCATTCAGCATGTGCTTGAACCAGGGACGCATTTGTGCAGCTACATCTGCTTATATCAAACAGTGTGATATGGCTGGAGTATATCTATCTCTACCAGAGGATTGTGGTAAGTAGCTCTGCAACACCACTACATACAAAAAATAATTCAGTTGGAACTCTTATTTTATCTAATTGTTTTATTTCATTGTAGAAAGTATTTTGTAATCAGAGTGGGTAATTTTATACTGATTTTGTAAAACAAAATTACCAAACATTTATGATATCTCTGACTGGTGAATATCTCAATCAGGCTGTAGAATACATGTTACACGTACTAACCAATAACAAGCTCTGCAGTGAATAAATCAAATTAAAACTCTCAAGCTTATCTAGCTAAACAGAAAATGTACAAGTGTACAAGAAGCCACAGCAGGATTCTCTTGAGGCATATCTGTACACCCTAAACACAACTCAAAGTATAAGCAAATTCTCTTTGACTTTTCAGTTCAGTGTACTGCTCCTAATGATGAAGTATTTGTGGGAGGAGAATCAATAAAGATCTCTCCATCTAGTGATGACTACCAGGTATTGGCATCATCTGATAATGTGATCATCATTGAAGAACTGCCATGTAACAAACAACCATCCAAGAATTTAGGATACCTGATCAACAAGATGGAAGAAAAGCTTACAAAGAGTGGTAAGTGAAGGCATTTTCCTAGATCCTACACCATTTACATATGTAGACTTGATGGTCCCACAGGCTTAACAACATTTAGAAAAAATTCCCCTGTGCCCTGAAAAACACTTATCCTATTGAAGCTTTTTACTTGTCCAGGAAAATTAATTGATTTTTATATAACAGGTCAAAAAAGTCTCCATTCCTTTCCAATAGAACATTTTAACAAAAAAAAAACCAGGAGGAAAGCATGTTTGTTTTCCTCATCATTGAGAAAATTTTATTTGCCTGTTTTGACAAGTGCCTGCTGAAATTCATTGGTCTGAATAGAAGTGATACCAGACAGCAAGAACCAAACAACTGTTCATGTTGAGCCTGGTCCTAATATTCTCAGAATAATGTTGAATTATATAGTTTCATTGAGACACAGACCAGTCAGTGCATGTTCGTTACATTATATTTGACACATGATATACTCTTGATCTTGATTCAGCAAATATCTAACAAACAAAACAAAGCAAAACGTATACAAGCTAAAGATATACAGTCTGACCTGCCTTAGTGACCCACTGAATTAAAGGAAAACCTGTCTTATGTGACCTAAATGAATGGTTCCCAATATAGCTTTTTCCTATATAAATGACCTGAATTAAGAGACTACCTGTCATATGTGACCCTTTTTGCTCCTTCCGTTGGACGGTCTCTTAAAACAGGTTAGACTGTAGTGTACTTAAAGGAATGAACATTCAGAAATGCACCGTAAATATCATGCACATTCAGAAATGAATGGAAAACATTGCATTTACTAAATATCGTTCATTGGTACACAGATCTTGTTCACAATTATTTGATAAATGCATAAATTCGTATGCTTTATAGCAACAAAACTTCTCATTTACATTAGTTACAAAATTGTAGTATGGTAGCAAATTTATTTGCTGATAAAATGACATAACTCACCGCTGGTTTTTAGATAGGCTCGTGTTACTCTATTTTTAACTCTCCGTGTTGTGTAGATTGCTGTCTGTAAAGTTGTCATGGTGTTGTCTGTCGTGGTGTTTTGAATTTTGAATGCCCCCTCGGTAACTTCTGATCCCCCGCTTTTTTCAGGTGCAATGATAGTGTAATAAATGGACATATATGCTGTCTACATCTGACTGTGTTTTTCATTTTTGTTTAGTTTATTATTATTACTTTTAATTTGAAGGACTAACCAACAACAGATATGGACTTGTCGGAATTGGAAGGAAAGAAGCACGCAGTTATACAATGGAAAATGAATTCCTGAATGATGCCATCCACTTTTCAAAAGGTGTGGAGGCCATGACGTTCACCAGCTACAAGACAAACACTCTAGAGGCCATTATGCATTCCATCAATTATCCATTCCGTTCTGGTGTTGCTAAGAACATCATCTTATTACAATGTGGCAGTTGTTCCACAGACAAGTCCAGACTGTATAGCGGTGTTAGAGGCATGCTGAACACACGTGACATCAAACTTCATATCCTAAGAGGCCAAGAGTTCATGGTTGGCAACAGAAGTCCAAAGGCTAAGATCTTGGGTACGATTGTTTACTGAATTAGTAAAAAGTGCATGTAAAGCAATAATGAGTTTTTTAATGAAATTAAAAAAAGAATTTTGATAATGAACATAACATTCATTTGTAAATCGTAAAAGAAAACAATATCTGGAGGGTTGAATGTTTGCACATTTAAGCACCTGATCTCTCTTTCTCTTCATATTCACTTTGTATACCTGTGCTAATTAATCAGTGAGAAAATAATGGTTATTGCATCTTTTTTAGGTGTGGACAATGATCGAAAGTACGTCTTAAGAAACTCCAAAGCTACAAGCAGAGAAAACTTGACAATCCCTGTTGATACCTGCTCTCATCTTGCTCTGATGTCTGGTGGCTCCATCTTTGATTCAAGTGGACTGACCTTGAAGAAGATGCGTGACAGAAATTACTTCATGAACATATTCAGCAACAGACTTAGTCAGACTTCCGCTGCACATGAATGTCAAGTTTGTGAGTGTGTATCAGATGAAACAGGTGCAGCAAGATCAGTTTGCAGAAAATGTAACAGCAAAATCACTGATGTAAGTAATTGGTTAATCATAAATGCATTTGTTTAACTGTTTCACCTCTGTAGGTCATAATAAACAGATCTTATCAATAGAAACAATAGGAAAGAACACACTATTTTGATTCATTGGGTTGAAATGGTTATCTGAATAATTATACTGGTAAATAGACACCGTTCATTTTTCACTGTTTTGAGATTTCCATGAGGGGTTTTTAGGTTAACAGATAATATAAAAATTACAGATACCAAAGTATCAATCGCCTAAAGTATCAGTAGGCAATGTATAAGTTTAGTGAATATTTGACAAACACGGACCCCTGACAATCCAGAAGTGGGATCAGGTGACTTGGAGGAGTAAGCAAATTATAAAAAGTCCAAATTTATGTACTTGGACCATTCTTCATCAATTCTAGATATACATTTACGTATCCAGAAAATGCAAAACTCCTGCCATAGTTGATGATATTTCTGGGAAAATCTTTTGATTCTCTTTTTTTTTCTAATTTTTACTTTTATAGTAGTCATATATTTATCTGATTATATTTATATTCACAGTATCTTCCTGACTGGTGGAGCGGAATAAAGCATCCTGGTTTATTACACGAAAAACTTGAAATGAACTTCCAGGTTTGTACACATTATTTAAAAACAAAACAGACACTTAGAAATAAGCATTTGATTTATTTATGCGAAGCAATGTCTTAATCTGAAAAAAAGCAAACACAGTATTGTAAAGACATAAAGCATATACATTCTATACTATCAATATTCTAATTATAAACACGACTTAAGTATAATGCAGTTTTAATATTGTCCAAAATAAATCCTGTTTCCCGTAATACTTTTGATGCACATGGAAACGTTGATAGAAATTGGAATGGTTTCTAATGCGAAGTTGAATTCTTAATGATACTATGTATCTATTTGAAGTAACTCACACTCTAAGTCATGCATATTTCTGTTTCTATCGATTCATTTATGTTTCAAATTATATCAAATACATTGTTTAACTATTTTAATTTGGTAAAAGTTTCACCTTGATACCGGTAACGATATTTGAAATTGAAATGCAATTTTATTTTCCAGAAATACATGGACTCTGACGAAACCTGGAATGTGTTTAAAGCATAAAACTGTGATACAGGACATTCATAATAGAACAATTGTGTATGTTCAACAACAATATTTGAAGTCTCATTGACACTTAATCACTTTATTCCATTATGGTTTCATTGTTTGTCAAGGAAATTTATTTGTTCGTGATGATTTGCAATGATCAATGCAATATAACAAAAACTTGTGATTTTTTTTAATGAATTATGACAATTGTGTGTGTTTGTGTTTATATTTTGACATTATCTTCTAATAAGTATTGACTTGTTAATAACGACCTCTTATATCCATACTGTTGCTTTACACTGTAATGCTTTAATATGCAGTTAATAATTAAATTCTACATTTAACGTTTTCGTTTAGATTTTTTTTTCGCATAGGTTACTATGTAGGATTTATGTGATGTAGTAAACAGTTTTACTATGTAGGGTGTATGTGACGTAGTGAGCAGTTTGACGTTCCATGGTTTATACAGTGACTTTATTAGTTTACAATAGTGCATGTGTTTGATCCTTTATGATGTTTATACTCTTTCAGTACATTTATAAGTTTTTATACCCTAAACTTAGCGAGACCTGGTAGAAAAGTAACTATTAAAGCTAAAAATTGTAATTATAGACTATTTGTTATTCTTAGTAGTTATAAATGAGTACTATGATGAGAGATCTACATTGAGTATGTGAGGAATTAGGCATTTGACGGTGATACCATACTTTTTCATGAGATTTATATTCAAGAGGCTCTCAGGTAACTTGTTGTGGGAAGGTAATTCCAAAAAATAAAATCATTAACGAAATAGGGCAAGTAAATGCATTTGTTTTGTGTTTCATCTTTGAATTTATGTTTGATTTTCCCTAAAAAAAATTCTCTGTATTATTTGTGTGTTAATTCCTTTATAATAGTGATAACTGATTTTCCAATAAGTGTCTAGTTGTAGTAGAATAGAAATTAATCAATCTTGTAAATAGTTTATGACTTTATTTATTACTCAAATAAAAATACTCTACATGACTCAATTTCCTTTTTTGTTAGAGGATATGCACAACGTGTGCTACTACTTGGAATCAGCTGCTTAAAATGTCTTATCACGTGGGGTCACTATCTTGGTTAAAATATGATGATCCTGTTGACAAATTCCCAACGTTTACACCAAAAGGTCATCGACCAGTTACTGCAAGATTTGAATTCTGTTTGAATACGTAAGCTGAAGATTATTCATTCGTTTATGGAGAACACATTTAATATCCATGATGTTTCACGCCAACTGGATTGGCATTTAGAAAGTCAAATGCATAAAACTTCACAAATATTGACCATTGTATAAAATACTGCTAAGCTTCTTCGTGGAATAAAAGGCTTTGACTGGAACCTCTATTCAAAGGTAGATCACAAATGCAGTGACAATGAATTGTACATTGAGCATAAAAAACTACAAAAATGGTTTGGTACATGGGTGTAATTACTAGCATACAAGTTTTAATGCATAGAAACAATGAAATCGGTCTTCTGCGGAGAGCAGCTATTTACACTCTATTTAGTATCATAGTGCTATAAGAAGAACTTTCAAATAGACAGCATGTGCAGTCAAACTTGCCTTAAAAACGACCTCTGCTTAATATAAGAGTATCCATTTACATCTGTAAAGGCCGGATTTGTTTTTGTGTGGGGTGTCCTGTGTAGACCAGTTATAAAGAATTGACATAACTGAAAGTGCGAGCTTTCCAAAAAGCTACAGGAGAACTTTGTCTCAAGAGATCCAAAGTCAGAATTATTTTTATGATTAGCATAAAAATGACCCCTTTACAGTATCAAATACTAGGTAATATCGATAGAATGTCATCTGTGTTACAAATGTCATCATTAGTGATACACCAACTTTAACGAGTTCAAATTTAGTAGTCAATCTGATGTCAATTATATTGCCACAATATTGAGGAATAGTAAAAGTTTTTGTAAATTACTTCATTTGTACTTAAATGAACTTTTAAATTCTATGGCCATAACGATTACTTCAGAAAAGAAAAGAAATAAATCTTGAGAAAGTCTATAGACTTTCATATAATAAAAGAAAGCTACTCCTGACTTAAAAAAAACTTTACGGAAAATGCATAGTTATAATGGCGTGTTCTTGACACCAAACCTGACAAAAGTGTGAAAAAGTTTCCATCAGCGCAGTTTTGTAAGCAAACTCCCTACAAACTGATAACAAAAATGAAAATGAAGAGACACTTTAAAGTCAGATTTAATACAAATTTGGAGTAAAAAGAGACAACATGAAAACAATTACGAATGGGGCGAGATCAAGTGTATTGGAGCAGAATACACATGCATGTATTGGAACACGGGAAGCTATACTATACACATTTTATTACTGTTACATTAAATATTCATAGCTTGAAAAGGAAAC
>JACSZP010009472.1:0-20258 GCA_016161895.1 Pinna nobilis | reverse complement strand
GTTACAGTGAGATTTAATATTGTCACTTTTCATGTCTTGGAATTCAAACTTCACATGAAACTTATTATCCCAAACCTGATGTGTTACTGTGGAACATTTGAACAATTTCTCATGTAGGTCTTCAATAATTGTTAAGCAATAATGAACTCAAGCCCGGCTGTTGGCAACACATGCAGTTACCATATGCTGACTTCCAAATGCAGGGATGCTGTAATTTTATTGGTTATCACATTCTGATTTTCAGAACCTTTTAAGAAAATAACTACTGTGTCAAGGTCCAAGGTCAATTTTCCTGGTTTCAAATTGTAGTTCCTGATATATGGTGAAGGCATGTATTAAATATGTTAGCCCTATCCCTTATACTGTAAGAAGAATCTGCAGTCAGAACTTCTTAACCAGACAGACAGAAGCACAGAGTGATTCCTATAAGCCCCCTCCCAAACTTGGTTTGGGGGGGGGGGGGGGTGTATAATACATGTAAGAGAAACCCACATGCAAAGTTAGGATAAACCTCTTCTGTATCTTCTTGATAATTCCCAGCAATGGCATAACAGTTAATGGAATGCATATTCAGACCTTATGTGACAGATAATTTGAAAAGACCGTCAGTATGATGGCTAGACATAACATTAATATTTAGAACAATTAATATAGACACTTACACTCACATCTAATCAGTACTGAGGTGTATAAGGAGTTACATGTACTGGCATTGATGTTTGGTTACCTGACAGTGATATGTTTGGTTACCTGACCGTGATATATGTTTGGCTACCTGACCTGCAAATCAGACATTGGTACAATTCCATATGACAGAAATAGCTCTCGAATCATCTTAAATGAGGTGACACTTAATATGACACAAGTAAACTAAGCCTAGTCTAATAATACATACATTTTTCCTATTCATATACCGGTAAGATAAATATCTCTCAACTTAGTCTTGCATGTCTAAAACCTAGAAAATCCAGCACAACTCTGTAAATATAATGGTTATATGATGCCACAGTGATTTGTCACCCTGTGTAGGATCTCTTTGTGATACATTACCTGTTTGACTTTGGGGATCAGACACATCATCAGTGATCCTATAATAGGTGGCATACCAGCTGCTATGAAGGCCACTTTGTAAGTTCCCATTATATCATACAGAAGACCTAGAAATAAAGCAAAGTAATTCAGAAATAACATGCTCAAAAACTATTATAAATTCAATTTAATTCAATTATGTGAAATGCCCCATATTATTAAAATTCTATTGTTTCATGCTCTCAGTTTTCGGATCCAGCCAATTAAACCCATGAGATATATTGACGCTGAAAGGTAATAAAAGTTTCTTTCCAATAATCAGGGTTTTCAAAATATCTGGGTTAAAAAGTAATTAAGAAATTTAGGCAGGGAATTAAAATCATCTGAATTTAACTGGGATTTCAATATACATGTACAGTCTAGCCTCATTAATCCGGATGCCAGTTAACCAAATGCTTCAAATGCTTCATGTATATAAAAAGTAAAATTATCTAGAATTGTTGATTATTTATTTAAAGCTACTCTCTCTCTCTTGAACAAAATCATACCTGCAATTGGAGGCCCGACAGTAAAAGGAATTGAAAATATCCCCAGTAGAAACCCTATAGCCTGAGAAGCCTCTGATGGTCCAACGATATCAAAAGCTATAGGACCAAGTAAACACACAAAGATACCGTCACACACTCCCATCACTAGACAGATAGCTATGATGCCCTCAAAGCTGGCCGAGAACGGTATACACGCAGTGACGATTCCGAGTATGACAAAGGCACACTGCTGCATGTACACTCTGTTGACACACTGAAAGTCTGCGACTTTACCAAATATCAGTCGGCCCACCCCAGACGTGGCCTGCATCACTGTGATCAATATAAAGGGATCCGAGTCCGGAAAATTATCTTTTGAGTGCTTCACCTGAAAGATGATCATAGAGAGAACATCATATTACATACACATGTAGACCTACATATATACGATGAAAAATCCAAATCTATAGCATGACATTTATTTATCAATACTCGAAAGACAATGTAATTTAGAGCAAGTACAATTTGTCCTATCCAAAACTTAGAAAATTCTCAGACTTAAGTAAATTTTTAAGTTTTATGGTGCCAAGCCCTAGTCCATTGTGACCTGAGTAAAGACTTCAGTTTTTGATGCCTTGACAGAGCTCCCTGCCAGCCATGAAAATGTGGTATTTCAAGAAACATATGTACTCATATGTGGTATGTCATATATTGGTTATTATACTGGTAGTTAAGGTAATTTGATTATCATTTATTGCTTTTCCATAAGCTGTTTCTCAAGACAGGTAGTCTTTCATAGCAAACGTCTCTCTAGACAAGTTCCACTGTACATATAGGAAATTAACTGAGAGGAACATATTTCATACATTCTCTGATTGTTATAGCAATGGTATGTTTGCTAATACAACCTTGGCTTAATTCTCAATGTTCAACTCCAAGTTCTATACTATTATGTGCATTCATTGCAAAATAAATGACGGAAACAATGAATTATTGGCAAGGATCTACAACAGTACATCTAAGGGGCGTAACTCTGTCAAAAATTGTTTGAGGGTAAACCAAATAACAACTTAAGATAATATTCATATGATGTATCAAAGAAATTTTTATTTCTGCATATGCACCCTTTGTAGAGATAATGTGCTGAAATTTGGGTGTACAGACGGACCAATGCGGCAACAGATCTATTATATACTCTCCAATAACAGCAAATCATTATACCCTTCACCCTTTAAACAATTTAGGGGAGGGAGGGGGCATAAAAAAAGATAATAATGAACAACAATGTTGGTCAAATGGTGTCTACTTTTCAGGGGTCTTTTGTAATGTAAATGTACATTTTGTACTTGTAGACTCTGATAAAAGATGAATTCAATAAACAACAAGATAATTCAAATAAGTGAACAAGCACTTAAGTTATCTTATTCCAAATAGATCAATACAAATCAGACGGCACATAGTACATGTGATCCCACTTTAAATGACCTCCATACAGCAAGGGTCTGATGTCACCCCACCCCCAACTGGATAAAACAAAATCTCTGATATGATAAGTAGTTATCACATAAATTACCTAGGTGTGTACCGTAACCATGGTGACACTAACTCTTGTGACTGACACCTGTCTGTTATCCCACTGTTATCATGTGACCCATCACTGTTATCAGATAGTTATCACTCTGCGATGTCAAAGGAATTTTAATGGCCCTCTTTATTTATACATCAGAGTCTACTATCTGATATTTACATACTTGAACACGATACTCAAATGGTGACACATGAGTTTGATCAACAGTATAACGAACAAGACAGATGACATGAAATGGGGTATCTCATGTACATGAGGTCCAACATGCATATCGAGCACTTAACAAAATTTTACCAAACTGTTCTAGGCCTACTTAACTTTGCATACATGTATTTTTGTTTTTTGTTACTTTAAGTCCCACTTAGGAATCTTTCACTTATATGGAGACATCACCAAATGCCAATGAAAACATTTGATTTTTGGTCTCATGCTCAGCACTTGGGGCCATGACAAAGCACTTAGGGATTTTAATGTGCCAACACCTATACATGTACTGTGACATGAGATGTGACATGAGACCCCAGTTCTCACCATTTCATCTGAAGGAGTCGAGAAAAGCCAGCTGCTTACCCTGTGGCTAGAACCCATATTACCTCTCAGGTGGATGATATAAGGACTATTAAGCTGTATCATTGTCAAGCCATGACATAAATTGGTTGGTTTGTATGGCTGTCAATTGTTTAACATACCAATCAAGAATTTGTCATGTGTATGGAGACGTCATCAGTGAAAGGCAACAAATTTGGCTTATGCTTGCAAGGCAATCATGCATGGCCGTTGCATGGGCAGGGAGGTTTTTTAATGTGCCAACAACTAATGTGTCACAGCCTGGACCTCAGTTTTTACTATCTCATCCCAAAGACAAGGGCAAACAATTGCAGAGTCTGCTTGTACAGATTTGAACCCATGATCATAGGATCAGAAGATCACACTAGGCTACAATTGAGCCACAGCGGCCCTGATGACATATGTACTTAAGTGACCTAGCTCCCTGTCTGTCATAAAACTGCAGATCTGCGGAGTGCACTAAATGTCTGAGTTTATGTAGTGTATCTGCATCATGTAGCATGTATGTACATGTAGTACATGTAAATAGCCACTGTACATACTACTTTGTACCTAGCTTGATCTAGTTCTAGTTTATTCACTACAATAACATACAACTCCAGAATTTATGGTTATTACTAATCAAGTGGTCAAATCATCACATCTGCAATTGACAACTGTTGTGTTGTGGTAATCAATTACAGAAGTATGTGGATTTGTGATCATAATAACTAAATGTGTGAAATTGAGGCCAAAAATGTGTTTATAGCTAGTGCTTGCTTACACTGATGCCAAAAATGTGTTTATAAATGACAAGTGCAGAAATGATGCCCAAATTGTGTACTACATGTATTATAACCTGAAGTGAACTAGTGTCAAACAAACACTAAACCTAATTAACTCTTGTAACACGTATACTGACAGGAGGCTGAGTGTTACTGACAGAATAACAGTATATCCACAGCTCTGTAGATGATATAAATGACATAGAGTCTTCTTCTTACAGGTCAGGATGAATCTTGGTGGAAAGTTCACCATAGTTACAAGGCAGCTAGGAAATGGGATACATGTAGGTTAAAGCAAATTTATTACACTTATTGTTAGCTAAGTTGTATTGTTGTTTTACATTCCACTCAAGAATTTTTCACTTATACAGAGACATCAATTACCATATAAGCCAATGAAGGATGACAAATTTGGCCTATGGCTTGGCAATAATGGCCATTGTCGATTGAGCTGTGAGGGTTCTTTAAGGTTATGACAATCACTAAAGTTTTCTTTTTTTTTTTTAAAGTATAGATCAAAGTCCAAGGTCAAGATTACTAGGTCAAAGTATCAGTATCAAAAGAAAGCTCTGCTCATGAAGAATCTACAATGTACATGTATATATGTGAAATATGAAAGACCTATACCTCATGGTTCAAATAATATGGTCCAGGTTAAAGATTTTTAAAAGTAGGTCAAAATCCAAGGTCAAGGTCCATACGTCAAAAGCCTAATGGTATAAAATGAAAGCTCTGGTCATGAGGAATCTATATATGTGAAGTATGAAAGGCCTATCAATTATAATTTAAGACATATTGTCCCCGTAAGAGTTTTTTTGAAAGTAGGTCAAACTCCAAGGTCAAGGTCACAAGGTCAAAAATGTTGGTACCCATTGAAAGGTCTTGTCATAAGGAACACACATGTGGAATATGAAAGCCCTATCACTTATCATTCAAAGTTATGACCAAGGTTAAATGTTTTGCGGACAAATGGACAAACAGACAAACTGACAAAAACAGACTGACAAATGGAAAGGACAATAACTATATGCCTCCGAATCTCTGATAAAGGGGGCATAGAAATAGAGTGGGGGTAATGTAGATAGTTATGGTGGTTAATTGAAGTACATGTAGTACGGTGACACCATTTTGCTTATGAGTTGTCATCATATATGACTAAATGGTTGCTAAGCCTGATCACACAAATGGATACTATAATCCCTACTTTTAGTGTCTGTCAGTTCAAACTGCACTCAAAGTGTGTTTAGTATACAAAGACTCATGACAATAATTCATTATGATTCATAAACGCATCATGTTTAGTAACAAGTTCAAAGTACATGTTACCATGATACCAACCGACAGAAAGACAAAATGAACAATTCTGAAGCCCTCAAATTAAGCAGAACAAAATATGGATCAACATGGCTGGATCTGAACGAACATTTCATCTATACATGTACAAGTAAATATATATAAATGTGTCAAATGTTGATAGTGATAACTTAACTCTGTTCATTTCCTAAAACCAAATAATAAATGAACATAGCTACCATTAAGGTTCATAGTTGATAATTTAGAACTAATTATATCTTGTGAAATCAAAATGTAATGAAAACCAAGAAAGGTGATCATAGTTTCAACATTCTACTTTTTTTTTCTTTTTTACTGTTTACAATAATTTTGCAAGTGTCATTTGACTTTTGTAGGACCTTTGTAAATTCATAATAACTATGATGACAAACATAATCATATTTTTAAATTAAGATTCATGTACATGACTTCAAGTATATATGCAAGAAATCTAAATTACACTGTTAGTACTAAAGTACTTGATAAATCGACTGCCTTGTAGGTCTAGTGGTTGAAGTGTCACAAAGGGGTCAGCTCTACATACTGACAAACCTTTAGAGAATTTGTTACACGTGCATGTATGTACCACAGGTAGCAACAGTTTTTCTTTGCCAAGCGCTTGGCATTGGAAGCGAATGCTGTGTATTGTTTGCATGCCTTTACCTTAACCTTAATTCTCTCCCTGCCAGAAGATGCATAGAGCTGTTACCCTATCAAATTATAGAATTTTCTGTTTCTGTAACAAGATATGTTTTACAGGGTAAGGGGAGTTAACCCTATGCCACTGTTTGCATGCAGGGTCCCTAAAAAGCCATTCCCTGCATCACATTAGGTACTAGCATGACACAGACCCCTCTCTGATCAATGACTAAGTAATGACTGAAATTTGAAGTTCTTTACCAGCATTTGGTGATGTCTTTGTATAAGTGTAAGATTCTTGAGTGGGACGTTAAACAATACAAATAGTAGAACAAACAAAAGAGTAAGAACTCACCAAATGGAAAAATGGTACAAAGTATCCAAAGAGAGCAACACCTAGTGATAAGAACCAGATCAGATACGCCCTGTTCCTGAAGATTTTGACATTAAAGAATTTCTTAGTCCAAGAACAGCAGTCTGTTACATGTTCTTTTATACTCTCCGTAGAAAGTGCTATTGCGGATAAACTGGAATTCCTCTGAAATAATGGCTTCCACGTCAGAGCACCAAAAATTAGCGTAAAGTATAATCCACCGAGAATTAAAAAAGTGTATTTGACCCCTAGTTTACTTAGAACTATGGGTAAAACTATAGACAGTGTTATGGTGTATATGGAACTGCCAAAGGCAACTATTCCATTCACAATGCCCATGTGTTTTTTGAAGTAATGTCCCAGAATGACTAGGGAAGGTGAGTACACAAAACCTGCTCCTATTCCCAGTAAGAGTCCGTATGTTAGATACAATAGTTCAAGCTGAGTAATAAAAGCACTGGAGACCAGTCCAATAGTCCCCATGATGGCTCCAAACACTGCCGTGGGCCGTATACCGATTCTGTCGCTGGATATGCTAGCGAATATACACACCAGGAATGTGATGCCCGTACTGACGGATCCAACCCAGGCTGTGGAAAAAAGAAATACATACTAGGTCAGTTAATGGTAAGTTTAATTAAAGTTATATTAATATATCCAGTATTAATGTGCTGTATTTCCCTTTCTTAAATTTTCATTACCTCCCCTTGTTTGTAAAAAACCAATACGCAGCTTGATTATGACTTCACAATAACCTGATGTGTTACAATGTAATTAAACTACAATGTACATGTAGATCTTCATGTATTATCCTTAACCCTTTCAACCCCAAGTATCAGAATGGTATGCTATTTTCTATTATCTTAGACCAGTCCATTTGGGTCTGTGGTGTTGAAAGGGTTAAGATGAGAGAGAAAAAACCAAGTTCCCATGTTACAGTATCTATAGTATAGGTATGGGTACATGTAAGTGTCCTCACTGCTCAGTAGTAGTACATGTAAGTGTCCTCACTGCTCAGTAGTAGTACATCAAAGAGCCCTCACTGCTCAGTAGTAGTACATGTAAGTGTCCTCACTGCTCAGTAGTAGTACATCAAAGAGCCCTCACTACTCAGTAGTAGTACATGTAAGTGTCCTCACTGCTCAGTAGTAGTACATGTAAGTGTCCTCACTGCTCAGTAGTAGTACATGTAAGTGTCCTCACTGCTCAGTAGTAGTACATGTAAGTGTCCGTGTATTGAGACCAAATCTATAGCCTTTCACTGGCATTCTGTGATACATGTGTGTAGCTCTAAATACCGTAAGTGAAAGATTTTTAAATTGGACATTGAACAACAGTACAATATAATCTTTAATTTTTGCAAAGGATTTCTCTTGGCCTCCGGCTCCTAGTGGTAAGCTATAAACAGGGGAGATAATAACACACCAGGAAGGAGGAAATATATAACGTGATTTTCAGAATAATTGCACCTACATTTATATATGTTTTAACTGTTGAGCAAGTGTATCAGAGCTAATTCCCTCAGACTACAATGCAATAATAAGACATAAGACCATATTAAAGGGAGATAATTAAACACATTTACGATCAGAATATGCTGGGGTAATGATTACAGCTAATGGAACACCCAATTTTTTTGCTGCATTGAAAAACTCAACAAATGTTACAGGAATATTCATTCACATGTACATGTATTTTTAACTGGTATAGTGGATAAAATTTCATTTGTGTGAAAAAAATCTCAGTGGTTCGGTTATAATTTATCAGTCATAGTGAGTTTTCTCGGACTAGTACATTGTATGTAAGAGTTATAAGTTAGCTGTTATACAACTAATTTAGCCAACATTATATCTGCAGTTTACTTTACATAATATTCTGATGCAACCCCACTGACAGGTAAAATCCCATGAACTTGTCTAACATATACTGAAGAGTCAAGCTGACAACTGTACAATTGTACCTTTAACTTCTGAAGATAGAATTTTGATTGGTTATTGAGAGAGGTCAATGGGATTTGCCCTCTCAATTGAGTTTCATTAGATCTACACGAAAAGCACCTTAAAGCTTGAATTTTAATTAGGTTGTTGTGCAACAAGCCTGTAGTGTTATTTACAGCATCACAGGGTGCATCAGATTCATGGTTTGTGATCTCTTATATAACGTAATATAAGGCTCCAGTAAATTTGATCAGATAGCTGAGTACAGGTATCTTGTGGGTTAAATTTGTAATTAGAATAATTTGTAGTCAAGTTCTGAATCTTTTTGTATACATACATAATACATTTGGAATGTCACACATTTTTAAATGCATTTGCCCCATAAATCAAACATTAAATGTGTGTACAGTATTCTAAAATGTTTATCAAACATGTAAACTTTACATTCAACATGACAGAATTAAATTTATATGACCATTGTTAGAGAAAGCACATCGGGAGTACTTGTTCATATTGTGGCAAACATAAAAGTGCCAAAATGAAGTTGTAAATGGTACTATACAAGGAAAATTACACTAAACAAATAGTCATGTGGTACTGTGCACATATACATTGTAAATGCCACTGGGCCTTATCTAGTGTTCAATTCGATGATGTAGGTCTAATGGTTTCAAATCCAGGGCACGCTAATGATCTTAGGTCAAAATTTACACCGACTGAGGAATCAACTGTTTTTTATTGCCATACTCTTGGCATTCCAAGAGAAAATTGAGAGTAGCTTGAGTGTGACTGTGGCAGTAAAAAGTGGCGTTTAATGTCATAGTTGTGTCTCTTATTCTTCAATGGTCCTCAATACTGAGCTGGACTTCTGTGGCCAAATGGTTAGAGCATGGCACTAGTTATTCTCAATAAATCTCTTGTCAGCATTGGTTTATGCCTCCCAGGAACCTTAGTTAAGCTAATTACGTCAGAAGTTTGCCAGTGTTGTCGGGTCCTCTCTCCCATCAATAAAAACTGGCCGCTAACATATGACTAAAAGACTGTTAATTGTAGGGTAAAACAAAACAAAATGAATACCATGAATTAATGGAGCCCTTTACGTACATTTGTAGGCAATTCTGATGACTTCTCCATATAAATATATGAATCAGAGTTTCTCAAGTGTGACAGAAAACAACAACACAAGAACAGAAAATAAACAAGGAAGTCGAAAGTTCCTAGAAAGAACAAATACCAGAATGGAAGTTAACTTCATATGTAAGGTAATTAACAACCTTGGATAAACTGCGTACATAAGTGCTCTAATTTGTGGACAAACTCACTGTATGAAAACAAATGACTGACAATGAAGTAAATATAATATTTTATATATATATATATACAGCCTTGAACAAACAAGAGAAATCTTGAGATAAGATTATGGGAATGATAATGACAGCTGCAATAGCTCATCACTGAAATGTCTAAACATTATACATCTGAAGAACTATGCCACAAAGAGGAAGGACTGCCAAAAACTAGGTGAACAGAGATATAAATAATACAATTACAGTCAACTCCGCATATAACGAGATCGCATGTAACGAGGTACCAGTTGTTACAAGGTGATTTCTATTCTCGGTGCACTTTCCATGCATTACTTTGTGAAAGCGAATAACAAAGATCGGCTATAACAAGGCAAATATCTTGCCACCTTCAACNNTATAAAAAATTTCATGGAAAACACTTGCATATACTTTTTTGGATCTACAAATTTTAATTCTAAGACTTTAAATATTTGGGTTCAAGACAAGTCTTTCTAACTTATTAAAATTTGTTAAAATATTTTTTTTCAGAATTTGCTAATACCTATTTATGAAAACAATGGAAAAATTATGTGATTTGCTTGGTGGAAGAATAGATATTATACAACAGGCCTACATAGTACATTGGTTGATGGTGGCAGCCCGCAGTTTTATTGGCGGAGGAGAGAACCAGGTAATAAATGTGCCCAAGAAGAGACCACTGGCTTTCCGCACTTCGCCCTTTCAACACCACACACCAAAATAGACTGGTCTGTGACAATATTTGATACTTGGGGTTGAAAGGGTTAATTCACTGGCAAACTTTGTCTGTGAAAAAATCAATTTAGATCCAGTATAAACTGAATGCATGGTTTATAGTGCAATGGTTAAATCATTTGGAAACAGGTACCCCTGTTATATACATGTAATTAAACTGATAATCAATTATTGATTTGTTTAGCATACTGTAGATTAAATATATATACAGGTACATGTACATGTAACTTTACACTGACTGCATGTTGCACATAGATCAGCTTTATATTTAGAATTTCAACAAATTCACCACAACTATTCAATGCAATGTCCTACTTCTGTAGTTTCAATTTCACTTCTGTGTGTACCTAGTTTTAGGCAACTTATTTGCACTATAATGAGCAATTCAAAAAATATATGTCAAGGCCTATATCTATGTGTTTATGTATTAACTCTTCAAGTGTGAAGAATTAAGTTAACACTATGTTAAACATGAATGGTCGTAATCATACATCCATAATAGCTTCCTAGTTGTTCATATTTTGTTTAAATATGATAAAATATTGTTTACTTGGCATGCATCAGATCAAAAACAATTTTGGAATGACAGTAAGAACTGATATACAAACTACTGAAACTATGATTTAACTAATAGGATTTGAGTAAGGGATACAAAAAACAAATTGTTTTTGTGAAGCACCGATGCACCCAAATGGCAGCAAAGTAATATTCCAAGTTTTCAAAAAGGAGGACAAACTCCAAGGTCAAGGTCACTGGGTCAAAAGTCTTGGTATTAAATGAGAGCTCTGGTCATTAAGAATCTATGTGAAATATACACAGGCCCCCTATTCCTTATAGTTCAAAGGATACGGTCCAGGTTAAAGTTTTCAAATGCATGTCAAACTCCAAAGTCCAGGTCAGAAGGACACAAGGTGAAAGTGTTGGTATCCAATGAAAGGTCTTGTCACAAGAAATACACATGTGAAATACAAAAGCCCCATCACTTATCATTCAAAAGTTATGACCAATGTTAAATTTTTGCAAACAAACAGGACACGGCAAAAACTACCGGGTACATGCCTCCGAATCTCTGATTACATGGGCATAAAAAAAAGTACAAAAGGAACCTTTAATCATCATTCTATAGAGAAATGTTTTTATGTGAGAGCTGAAACAAATTCAACATGTCGATGTGTTTGATAAGAAAGAAAAGAAAGACTTCATCCTCAGTTATTCAACAGACATTTTCCTTGGTGAAAATACTGGTACTGGGACTATATAAACTGCTCTTATAGACCTACATGTATGTACATGTATACAATGTATATGCTAATTAATCATTTGAGTGTTGGTTCTAGCTTCTACAAGAAGGTCTGATGGCTGATATGCAATATCATGTGAAAACAAGTGTTTGAATGCCAAGCAATACAAATCTCAATCCAGCACATATGTAGGTTCAAGCGTCATTGTGCTACATGTAGCTGCTGCAAAAATGCCAACTGGAACAAAACTTAAAGTTGAACTGAATCTGATAAACAATCATATATATATACAAAACATCTGTTCAACATCTGAAGAAGCAGCAAAAATAAATGTTCATAAAATTATAGCATTACAGACACACAAATGGACAGACAGACATGCAGAAAGACTGTGAGGAAACTACCCCCCCCCCCCTTCCAGGGGGACTGAACAATTCTCAGTAAAGTTTTCCTAAGAGTACAGAAGTTAAGAAACTCATCAATTCTGGGTCAAGAGGCTAATTTGTTTTCTGGTAATCCTTACTTAGGTGAGCAATGCTAATAATGCCTCACATATACAGCAAGGTTAAACAAACAACTGATGGGAAACAAGTAGATATTCACATATTGTTTCTTGACAGCTTGTCAGTATGGTGAAGACTTATAACCAATCAACACAGTGGTCAAGGATATAACCTTACTGTGGGGTATTGGAAGTCAAGTCCTGACAGATCCATAAAGTAAATTTATGCATTTGAAACTAGGGCAGTCCAAAATGTGACAAAAATACGTACCCAATGTAGTGTGAAGAGGAAACATGACATTTGGCAAAATAGGCAAAATAAGTTCTAGCCATGTGTAAACAGTGATCATGACCTTGTGGATATGGCTTAGATTCAAGGTCAAAATACATCCTTGGGTCAAATGAGTGAACTTTTATCTGCCACAAAGGTACAATTTTTGTAAAAGGGACAAGTTATTGGTAAAGACAAGAATTCTGATTGCGCTTGCAATGACCCTGACCTTTATAAATGTATGAGCATTGTTCAAGATCATGACAAAACTCTGGGTGATGGACAACAATTATGTGAAACAGTAACTCCCTCAAAGGAATTAGACAGAAGTTAATGTCAACCTGGACAATGTTGGCTAAATCATCTAAGCCCAAGGGTCAGAATTCATATCATTTTGAAAAGGTCTTGCCTCAGTGGATTTGCATTACATTAATGTAGATCCTTTAACAGTGACACTTTAGATAAACGATCTTAAGTATTCGTGTCCATTCTGTATTTAACCAACCAGTATCATCCAACCCCACACTAACTCCCCTTGAAAAAAAGAGCAAACAAAACAGCCTTCCTTATAATATTACAAGATCAGGCCTTTCTCCCACTTTTTTTAAGATCATGGCCCTTGGCATTAGAATTGGGGCATTTGAAGCATTTTAGCTCGAAATTGTGACTTTTTTCCATGTTATAAGAAATCTGTACAAGTCTGTAGTAAACGTGAAGTAGACCATACTCATGTATCTATTTATCTATATTTACCACTTATTCTCTTTTTTAACTTATGATGAAGATGACAATACCAATGCCAGCTGAATACTAAAGTTTGCTATTCAACAACACGTTATCAAGATTTTATTTTCTTCCTCATGATTCAGTACTGGTATTTTGGGGTGAAAATTGGGAGGAAAAAGAATTGATTTGTTATTTCTTAGGAACATTATCCCAATATAGGTTGTACTTGGCAGTAAAAGAAGGCCTAGCTGAAGACTGAAGATTAAAGGTTGTTCATATAGAATGTTACACACTGTGTAAAGCTGGTAGGTATACACAACATTGGCATGTGATAAATCTACTTGATTCTGAGAGTTCCACTTGAGCACAAATATACTTATCCATTAAAACAATAAAACACTTATGTACTCAATGTCACATTTTTTTGGTTTGTTTCCTGGTACTTTAACATCATTTTCAGCATTATTTGACAGATTTATTAGCTTTTAATATTTTGACACAGTCTTGCTAATACAAGGTATACAAATCAATGCCAACAGATGGGAATTTATCTTGCATGGTGTCATAAGTATGAGATGACATATTCTAAATAAAATTTCATTTGAAACTGAAAGACCGAAATCAGTTTTGTATCAGGTACAACTTAACTTCACTTTGCACATCTCTAATTGCCAAATCTGACTTGTAAACATGCATATGCATGCATGTACATGTGTATGTTAGTTAAAGGAAATAATAATGATCCATTTTTATACCCTCAAAATTAAAGTTTTTTTTTTTGGGGGGGGGGGGGGGGTGTACACTATATAGGAATCACCTTATCTGTTTGTCAAGTTCTGAAAGCAAATTTCTCTCCCAGTATAAGGGACAGAGATTTCATATATGACCTTCACCATATGAAGTACATGTACCTAGTGACCTTGACCTTGGTTAAAGGCTCTGAAAAGCAGAATCTGCAGAGAACATTTTCCAAAGGCAGTATTTTATCCCGTTAAGACTGCTCTAGCTAGGGGACAGATGTGATTTAAATAAGAGCCATGATCCATACATGTATTTAGCTAGGGGACAGACTCAGAATGTTTTTGCAGAGTAGAAACCCTAGGAGACGTATAGCAGAATCTCAACACTATAGTGCAGCAATTCAATCATCAATGAAAATTTATTTGCTTTTTATACTTACATGTTTTAAAAGATATGGTTGGGTCATCTTGGGCATATTCCTCCAGAATAAATACATAGATAATCCCAAATGTGTTGATGATACTGAAGGCTGTCCCATTGGTCAGTAGTGATGTGAAACATACGATCCACCCCCAGCCTCCGTCTGGCGGGACAAATTCTTGGACATATTTATCCTGGGAATACTGTTTCTTCCCCCTTACGTCTTTACCATTTGGACTTAGGAGTTCTTTGGCCTCGTGGTTTTGCGTCAAGTTTATATCTTCACTGAATCCTGCCTTTTTACGTTTCGCCATTATCTTTCATGAACGACTTTGATTTTTCACTGAAATGAAAATTAGTTTTTTTAAAATCACACAGGCAAAATATTTGTACATGTACACACGAAATGATCGAATGAAACTGAACATATTGGACATATTAGTACACATTCTCTTTCAATATCTATGTATTACATTATATTCCACTTTACAAAGTGAGCTTTTTTACAGGTATCTTGTAAGAATTTAGTAAGAGTTTGCAATTTTTGCTTTAAGCTTACTTAGTACAAATGTATTGACCCTGTCCATCAACTTTAATCTTTCCCAATTTGTTTGTCCGTGGATCAGTGAATTCCTTTACAGAATCTCTAATGCACAGACAAATTTATCCATCTATAGTACCTGGGGCAGGTAGAAAATGAAACCAGTATACCCCCCTACAACTTTGTTGGCGGGGGGTATAATAATCCATTTCAAGTTCATAATAGGTTATGTGAGTACAAGTAATCCAAAAAGTACAAAACAAAAACAAGGGAAGAAATGTCAGCGTGACATGGTTAAAGTGTATGAGACAAAGAATCCTTTTGACACAGACATGAGTGAAATAACAAATTTATGTAAATGTAGACTATTTGCACTGTAGAGCAAGATGGCCATCCTTAAAATAATGTTTTCTGTCAAGTGATTCCAATTTTTATTGTGGGTAGGGCCTATGACAGGCTATGTAGGTACATGCATGATTTTTTTTTTTTTTGAAAACTGTAGATTGCATATGCAGTCACAAAATAGGCAATGTGAAAATATCTGAAGACTGACAAAGAAAAAAAAAGAAACATTCCTGGAATTGGCAATCAAAAATTGTTCTGCAGGGTTTGAATGAGTACATCGGCTGCCGTGGAGGAGTCAGGTTAATGTGTTCAACTTCGAATCGGAGGGTCAGGGGTTCGAATCCGCGCAGCGCCACGCTGCAGTTAGCTGTTCTTGTCCTTCGGATGAGACAGTAAAAACAGAGGTCCTGTGTCACAGTAGGTGTTGGCACATTGAAGAACCCTCCCTGCTCTACGGCCATAAGTGCCGTGCAATACGTGTAGGCAAAATTTGAGTGGGACGTTAAACAACAATACAATCAACAACAACAAATGAGTAGGTTGCATTACAGTAAACCAACATTTTTTTAGGATGGCCTGAACAAACAAAAGTACCTGTAATCTATCAAGTAACAAAATATTCTATCTGACAAATTTGATTCTAGGCATGCTTTATCATAACACATGGGTGGCATGGTTAAATATTAATCTGATGACATCTTGTGACCTAGATGTAGGATAAACATTAGGAAAGTCAGAGAATCGTGGTTCCAGCCACAACAGCCCAAACCCTCCTAACAGTTACTTTTCCTTTCTGAAAAGGATTTCAAACTCCAAGGTCATATGCATGCAAGAACTTACAATTTTTCCTTTTATATTATGTACAGGTACAATGTATGTATTCTATGTGTCACTGATGTGACCTATTCAAATATACATGTAGTTAGGTAGACAAGTGTAATTTCTGTTCACAAAATTAATTCAGTTTTAAAAATCACCGAATACAAAAAAAAAATCCATTGACTTCTGATATTGAAATGTTTGATTCTTCATCAAAGGAGAAGATAAAGTTATGTATAGCTACAGATGCACATGTAATATTCAAGCAATAAAACTGAAAACTCCAAAGTCTTGAAAAAAAATTAAAATATAGCCAATTTTTGGTCAATTGATTTTTGTATTTTGACAAGTAGATCCAGCAGGACAAATGGATATATATATTCTTATACATGTACATGTATACCGATATGATTACTGAACCCTGCACGTGACTAAAGAATACAAAAGTGGAACTGACAGTAAGTAAATGAAATATGTACATTGCACTTGTCACCAAATTTAATATCATACCATAAAAACCTCATACTATCAAATAATTCAAACATAAATTTTACACAAGAAATATATATACCTTATTGAATTGTGCTACAAACACATGACAGTGTATAAGAAGTGCAGAACAAACCTGGACAAAAGGTAATAAAATAAAAACAGCGTACCTGTCCAAAGTCCTAATCAATTATCAGCAGTTATGAATAATGCAACAATAGGTACACCTCTACTTATGAGGCATTTAACGTCTGAGTACATTGTCCTTACTATAGCTAAGTCATAGTAAACATGTCAAAGACTTATTATAAGGGTTACATGTTCTGCTAGTCTGAGAGTAATATGTAATGTTACAATAATCAGTATAGGTAGGTCTACAGGTCATTGACCCTTTGTAAAACTGGATTAATGACCACAGATTCCTCTTACCTACATGTATCATTCACCTCAATCATGAAATATGTACACATAAGGTCTAAGTTCTGACTGCTTCTGTCTTGTTTTATGCTTTACTCAGCAATCTTCTCTTTATCATCAAGTAACCTATTACATTTCCTGCTCTTTACCTACATTTTTTCAGTTTTGAAAAATAGCCAGGTTGGCTTTTATAAAGTGACGCTGTATTCCTTGGTATACATCGTGTATCTGGGGCCTCCGTGGCCAAGTGGTTAGCGTGTTCGACTTCGAATCAAAGGGCCCAGGGTTCGATTCCCACAGCGCCACTCTGCAGTTGGCCGTCCCCGTCTTTTGGATGAGACAGTAAAAACCGAGGTCCTGTATCACAGTAGGTGCTGGCACGTTAAAGAACCCTCCCTGTTCTACGGCCATAATTGCCGAGCACCGGCAAAATTTGTCGCCCTTCACCGGCACACGGTGACGTCTCCATATGAGTGAAATATTCTTGAGTGGGACGTTAAACAACAACAAAACAAAAAAACATTGTGTATCTTTCGAAACCAGTAACTCCACTATACATGTACATTGTATATGAATGTTGGTAACCTATTTTTTGCGGTCTGAGAGAAACCCCGGGTGCCCACAATTGTACTCTGATAAAGACGGTTGGCCTAGCTACCACAAGTAAACTAACTAACTTTCTCACATAATTCAAACTGACCACAGATGGGCTAGAACCGGAATTTGTTGTTGTTGTTGTAATGTTGTGTTTAATGTCCAGCTTAAAAATCTTTCACTTATATGGCTTTCAACAATATACATGTTCCAATGAAGGGCTACAAATTTGGCCTATGTTGGCACTTAATGCCATTGAGTAGTGAGGGTTCATTAGTGCAGACATCCACTTTGACATGGGGCCTCCAATTTGACTATCTCAGTTGAAGGACAGGAAAAGCCAGTCATCTCATCTTAGTGGATTTGAACCTATTACCTCAAGATCTGCAAGCAAGCACATAACCATGGAGAACCAGATGTAAGAAGCATACAGTGATGTAAAGTGCAATGTTTTAAATACTCCTGAAGGGGTTTACCTGGCATCCTAATTCTAGGAGTCTGATGGACTTCCTGCAGTTTTAATGGAGGGTCCAATCCATATGTTTATGGGTCCACAAATTACAATATATTCAAAATTTAATGTATCTACATAAAACAAATGAGTAACCGTATCTGTAGGAATTACTAGTATTGTTCGTTGTCTTAAGTTAAACTTTATGTTAGCGTGAATCATATTAAGATGGATATAAGACTGAAAAGTTAGTTTTTTTTAATATATGGGTCAAAATGGATGCATATTTAAAAAAATTGAGGGTACAAATGACTTTCTGAGGGTCATATACTGGCATTTTGCGAGTCCGGTAAATCCCTGAATACTGAACTACGTACCCTGTATGGTTGTAATTGTATGGCACCATATAATTGATAGAAACAGCAATAATGAAAGGTTTTAATGGTTGGTTCAGGTTTTACTGTTGTTAAACTTCCCACTCAAGAATCTTAAACTTAGCGTGTTCAACTTTGAATCAAAGGGTCTGAGGTTTAAATCTGCGCAACGCCTGGCTGCAGTTGGCTGTCCCTGTCTTTCGGATGAGACATTAAAAACTAAGGTCCCGTGTCACAGTAGGTGTTGGCACTATAAATAACCCTCCCAGCTCTACGGCCAGCAATGCTGATCATCAGCAAAGGCAAAATTTGTCGCCCTTCACCGGCACACGGTGACTTCTCCACATGAGTGAAAAATTCTTGAGTTGGACGTTAAACAACAATAAAACAACAACAACGGATTATTGTAAGGTCTTTTCTGCAAGGATATTCACCAAAGTTCATTAAAAAAATTATTCCTCAATGAATTCATGTTTTTCTCAAATTGTTTACGCATTAAAATTATCTATGATATCAACATGTGAAGTTTGCTGTAGCAGCATTGATAGTGATACAAGCTAAATATAAAATACATTCTCAGACTTTGCCCAGGCTATTACATGTATAAGTACACGTACATACTGGCATCCAGTCTCTGAAGAAGACTTGAAAAATTCAAATCACAAGGGGGCTCCTGTGAATAAGTTTATCAGCTCTCTTACTATGAGGACTCTTAATGTCATAGATGTTGACAAAAAAGATAACAAAATAAATACAAATATTTATATGTATATATATACATGTATAATGTCTAAATCCTCAGACTGCCCTAGATTCAAGATAACATACACATGTAAGGATATGCTAACCAGATAGGGCAAAAACGACACGGGCCAGTAATGCTCACATGGATACCAGCCTGGCTACACTCTGAATATCTTAATATTTTCAAAGGCCATCTAACAAACCTCTCCGAGACCACCATACAATAAGAACCTAGGCCTACATAATTCAGTCTGCCTGTCAGCATTCTAGGCCACTTCAATGTTATAATGGGAGACCACATCACTAATCATTAAGCCAGTTCTAGTCAGTGGTTTTAATAGCAAGGTTCCACTGTATGTGGTAATGGCATTTGCAATCTACCAGCATGTGTCCGTGACCATCCCTACGTACATGTACATATTTACATGAAGGTATTCCTTGGTACAGTTCTAATTTCTTCAAACCTCGAGGTCATAGGTTTGATCTTAAGAGGCAGCAGCCAGCTTTTTCAGTTTCTCAGAGTGAGATCTGAGACAGTAAAATTCATGGGAGATTGGTTGTATTCACTAGTTGCTTAACATGATCTTTAATTCAATCAGAGATATCTTTAATTTAAATAGATATCTTTAATTGAATTAGAGATATCATTAGAGATATCTGTATTTGAATTAGAGATATCTCTATTTAAAATACAGATATCTCTAATTAAACACGAAATAGAGATATCTCTAATTTAAATACAGATATCTCTAATTCAATTAAAGATA
>JACSZP010009470.1:1005-12869 GCA_016161895.1 Pinna nobilis | reverse complement strand
GATGAGACAGTAAAAACCGAGGTCCCGTGTCACAGTAGGTGTTAGAACGTTAAAGAACCCTCCCTGTTCTACGGCCAGCAGTGCAGAGTATAGATAAAACTTGTCGCCCTTCACCGGCACACGGTGACGTCTCCATATGAGTGAAATATTCCTGAGTGGGACGTTAAACAACATTACAACAACAACAATACAAAGAAGATAATTTTAGAATACCATATATTTCAGAAAATAGCAGAGGCATAATCTTTACGAGTTTTGTTTTCACATAGTTTTTTGTTGCATTTTATTAAATTGGATAAGTTACAATTTCAGTCACACTACTATGAATCTATATTAAATACTATGAATGAGTCCTCTTCTGTGAAGACAACTAAATAACAACTGTCGAACAAGCAATTCAGCATTTAGTTTAGTGAAGCATTGTTAGATTGCAAACAAGTTCATTGTAGCGACCATAAAACTTAAGAAACCAGACTAGATATTTCGTATTAGATAAGAGTTTCTTCACGTAAGTTTCCCCGGTGCTCAAAGACCAAAGGTGCCGAGCATAGACCAAAAGGAGAAGCACTTCACCGGAAGTAGGTCGTGTCTCCGTGCGAGTGAAGGATTTTTTAGTAGGATGTAAAATAACAACATAATAACAACAACCCTTGGTCAAATTTAAACGAATGTTGCTTACATATGATCATATAATGTATATACAGTAACCCCATCATTGTGCTTTTTTGTGATTATGTTATAACATCAAAAAGTAGGGTGTTAAAGGTTGAGGTTTTCCATCAACATTGAAACTACGCTATGATTGATTTACTTATTGTTTTAATATGAATTTTCTATATATTCTGCGGAAGACGTCAAGTCAATAACGGTAAAGCCATATACCCTGTAGTAAGGTGCATTCAGATAAACAGTCTATCTGTGATCTTACACAAACCTTTGTCCGAATGAAGGACACAGGATTCATTTGTTCATGTTTTACACGTGTTCAGTAATTCTGTACTGGCAATGCTCCACCTGGGAATAAAGTCCGTTGCTGAGAACAACAATTATCCCATATGCAGTGTATTAACCTCATTCCGAGGCTTTGGTAGTTTAGCAAGCTCTAGTATACAATTAGTAAGGATAATGTGAAAAAGAAGCTCGCATACCGCATGTAAAGAGATTATTATGATGTGTATCTGTGTCCCAAAAAAAGATCGCGCGATATAATGCGCGTGTTCGTGTTACCACAGATGAAACACAATGTAGAAATACTAGTAGACAAACGGCAGACCTAGCTAAGACACTTAATCAACACTTGTACATTCTATCTGTACCCAACTGGCTTCTACGTCGATTGGTTCCAAGTTTTAAACCCAACGTGAGGGATTCTAAATAAGTAGCTTGCTGGATTCTTTGCCAAAGTGTTCCAATAAGGGGCAATTCAAATCTGTTACCTCTTTGGATGAATTTAAGTCTTATAACTATATTAGACCATATCTCTCTCCCTCCCATCTCTCATTTAAAACAGTAACCTTATTTTGTATAAACTTCTTTTTTCCTTAAAAAATGAATATGCGTTTGACATGGGTATAGACAATAAAGATATTAAAAACAGAAAAAAAATAGATAGTGATAATTTTTTTAGGCAAGTTATATAATACTATGGAAGCTTCATAGCTGAAATAGTATAGAGTTTAATGAGATGATAAAATAAAGCCAGATTTACATTCATGCATAAAATTAATGTTTAATTTCCATACTTTTGCATTACGTAACTCAAAAATGATTTTATTTGTAATAATATTACACGGTAAAAATCTAGATGCAATGCTACTGAACAGTGAACTTTACATACATATGATTGGAATGCCATTACTGCGTGAGAATTTGTGCAATCATCCAAAATAATTATTAATTACTTTGGAAGTCGGCGACAGAATCAACTTTTGAATTAGGGTTAAAACAATATAATGGACATACAACATTAGACAACCATATAATATATGTAGTACTGGTATTTGAAAATGTCAAAGTACTTTCTTTCAAAAATGTCTGTGTATTTCATTAATTATGTATTAATTGGAATTTCACCGGAACCGAAATACACGAAAGAAGCACCAAACGTTCTGCAAATATTTGAAAATGAATATCTACTGACTGACTTTAGTTATTGGCATCTGTAGTACTGTATTCGGCAAAAGATTTCTACTCTAAGCTTACTCCAAAAAGGGAAGTAAGTCCAATCTTTCAATGTATATTTGTCTTTACTTAATATATACTTATTGTATTTCTTTATTGAATTTACTACTAATATGTAATTACCACCGAAATCCGTTGGATGGATACAAATATTGGCACAGGCCAGCACGTCCCATGACCGGTTTTTCTGGTCATATTCATACGACCTGAAACTTTTACTTCTATTGCCAAAATCTCCGATCCAGCACTTGATACCTTCTCCAATTACTCAACCCATTCAACCACAAGTATCCAAATGAAGTTTTTTCTCTGTTGTTTCATCAGTCCGTTGCTGTGTATGATATTGAAAAAGGCTAAGTTTGTCGCCATGAAAAATCGCACACGAGACAAATGTTCCCGCACAAGAGCATCGTGACATTGGTCGCTCGCAAATCTGCTTGAACCTTTCCTTGAAGGTTGCCATAAACATACCATAACACTGATTTTCCTGTTTCTTTTAATACCCAACCAAAAAATCCATATTTCCCATTTTCCCTGAACAACAAATTTGAGATAAAATTGCAACAATTTTTTTCGTGAAAAAAGGAAACAATTCGATGAAAAAATCTCAAAATGAAAAATATAAAGCAATATTTAGCAGCTATGATTTTCTTCCTATAAGCGTCAGTGCTGATACATCCCCCCCCCCGTAATTTGACATAATGAACGTGACATAGGAACGTAGGACAATGTAGCAAATACGCGTTGGAGTGTATCATTTCTGGTATTGATTAAGAGAACGTAAAAGCTTGTTGATAATTCTACGTAAGAAAAGCTTTTCGCGTGCAGTACGTCTGAAATGAGAACAGAAAGTGTCAATTTACAATTAACGACCTCACGCGATAAAGGCACAGTTGTCCAAATATCGCAGAGATATTGTAACTTCTTAGAAAATAAATGTTTCATCGAACAAAAATACATGATCAAACTGGAATCACTACCTAAATAAGTCAAATTAAAACGTTTTAAAATTCCTTACTTTTCCCTGACACCTGGTCCCATCCCGTTAGGGATTTGTATTTGTTTTCCAGGTCGAGACCGTCATAACCCTTAACTTGTTATAGTTTAGGACTCAGATGTTCATACATGCTTCGGTACTTCTTCAGTTTTACTTATAATAAAATCTATCTATAAATCCTTCTAAAGTTGCACAAAACCAGACTTGACAGAGGTATTAATGTTGAGATTTTAAAAACTTTTACACTTAGGCACACCTAAATTTTGTCATGATGAACTGTTCTTTTTGTAAAGATTTCTATTCTATTTAAGTAGGTTTTACAACACTCAGATATAAAAAGAAATCTGCTACAGTTCACCATTATGCTAGTTCCCATAAATTTAGAGAAACAAGGTGAGATAATATTTTGTTTAAAAAACATAAACACAGCTATATCAGAAAATAAAAGAAACAAAATCTTCACGAGTTTTGTTTTCCGATCTTTTATTACATCAAATCAGACACATGGCAGTTACTATAATCTTTACTACTATTGAGTAAACGTTGCCTAGTAGCACAGCCATCAAGCTACTGTAAAACTACAGCTGGAAAAATCATTTTTCCCTGTCTTACACTCTTATTTTTATTGCAAATCACCTGTCTTTTGTTCTTTTCTTGTGTCTTATTCTTATTCATCAAAGAAGAAAACGCCTTTGAGATATTTCTTAAGTTTATGTCACTTTGTAGAGTTATTTTAAGCCTTTTTTAGTCCCTTGAAGCTATATGCCATTGGAGTATTTCTGTGTAGTATCAGTTGATCGATGTATTTATGGAAACATTCAGTATTTGCTGAATTACCATTCAATGTTTAAATGCATCATTTATGCCATGGAATAGTACGAATAAGATTAGTATAATTTTGACGATGACGTCATTGATGATATCATCGTAAAAATGTTACTCAATATTCTGTGTACCCAGCGACTTTACGTCGGTTTAGGAGAAGAATCAATCTTTGCTACAGTCGTAGTGAACAATAGAGGTTTACCGAGGATTATCCATGTAGAAAATACAAATATTGACTGTGAAGGAGAATTCAACATGTTTCGGAACGCATATTCAATAATTATGAGATCAATTACTTAAAGTACTCGGTCCTGATATATATGTACCTGAAATACGAAACTTCCCACAGAATGCTAGACTGCTTCTTGATCGAAGTCATTACACATCGAGGTTAGTTATTAGGTCACTTATACCCAATTGTCTACTATTGCATAAAAATGTGGAATGGAATACATGGAAGAAATAATTTTAGTACATGTATTTTTTCAATTTCTTCTGATCCCTGTTTAGCTAAATTCAGTCTAATGTTAACCAACCTTTTTACACAATATATTCGTCTTGTAGTCCCGTTCTAGGCATGGTTTTTCATTTCGTTTACATTTTTACGATGTTTGTAGCATACTGATAGGGGGCGCTAACTACATCCGGTCATCTGGTCCCATTCTGTACACATCCTGTGTTGTTATAAACTATTGTTTATCATATTGGTACTTTATAATTTTGGATTTAAAGCCTTAAATATTCTTCATGTGTTATTGAGAAGATACCAGAAACCAAACAATTGGTTTATATCACTCATTATGTTCTAATAACAAAAGCGACATTTTTCAAAGTTAAAGAAGTCACAAAATACAACATAAAAAGTCCAGTTCTTTTTATGATTGTGTCAGTATGGTTCCCTTTGACAACCATAATAAAGGGTTTCATTCAATCTTACCCTAGATTTATTTAATGCCACATTTGTAGGGCACTATAGTTGAAACCATCACAATTTAGCATACTATAGTCGTTCTATAAAAAGTTTACTTTAACAATTGTATAACTGTCAAATTTATTGATTTGTCTGACAGGGTTGTTTATGTTTAAGCGGATGTATCTTTATTTCTTTCCGTGTTAAACAAGGTTTGTCTGTGATATGAGATGCTGAAATGTAAGTAAATATTCACTGCGTGACGAGATAGGCATGCATTTTTTATAATCAGACCACATAACGCTGTAGAAGAAAATGCTTTCTGGCATGTATCGGAATATTATTCATTTCAGTGGGAAAGAAATAACGCAATGAAATCAAAATAAAGGTAGGGCTATAAGAGAATACGAAAATTACATAACGGCCTACATTCATAGTGTAGTAAAACTGTAATTAAATGTATCCAAGAGAACACATCCACTTCAAATAAATACATTTCTGAAATAGACGTTATAGATTTGTTTATCTGCACTGTTTCCACTGCAGTCATTTTATATACAAATGAGATATGAACAGTAAAAGGCTACACGTCAAATGGTAATCTTTTTAGTTTTTAAACTGTCTGCCTGCATGTTTATTCGTACAACTCTGGTAATAACTTTTGAATAGTATGTAGAGATGTTTTCATTTTCACATTTTTATGAGCAATATTTTTACCTCCTGACCTTGACTTTAGAGTTTGGCCTTCATTTAGAAACATTAACCTCAACCGATTTTACTTTGCTTATGCGTGGCGACATTTGTGTTTCACATGTATATCTTGTTGACATTGCGAAGGGGTCTTTGACAATATTTGGTATAGTTTCGAATAAAGTCGAATTTACCGTTGAGCTGTTAGAGAATTTAACCTCTTTAATCCCGAAAATCTTCTCTGACTTCTTGTTACGTTGGTTCATGACTTAGGTTTTGAATTTGAATATTAAAAGCCTCTCTTTGATTCATTTGACGATTAAGAGCCGGGTAACATGTGTCAACACTTTCAAGTGCTTCGTTTTATTATGATTGGTAAGCATCAAGGGGAGTACGTCTTGTAAGAGTCGGGAGAAATAACGGCCCCAATGCAAAAGACGATTCTGGGATGGGACTGGTTGATCGGATGGGGTCTGCGTTCCCTGCAAGCATGCAAGCGTCCGAGTTCCATAAAATATCGGATCTTACGTCTTGTTCCCTGTTGTACTTGATGTTTTAAATATATCCAATACTTCTTCATTTATTTAGGAGGATTTCTACAGAGTTTGCTCGGATCGTTTATCCCATGTGATATCTACGTTAACCCCCCCCNNCCCCCCCCCCCCCCCCCCCAAATTGGGAATGAAAAGGAAACTTGCGTTTCACTCATGCGAATTTGTGCCGCACAGAGTCTAGAACGTATAAACAAAGCAGTTGAAGTCACATCTAATTATCTTATGCACTCCAGTACATGGATTTTGTTGCGATAGGATTTTACGATAAGAACGAGTCAACAGTCTCCCCTGTATCTCCATTTATACTATTCTACTAATATTATATAGGAACATGCGATTTTAGCATTTGTTTACATTTACAAATCGGGCATAGACTATTTTTATTGTCTACAAAGAAAGCAAATTTATCGCAATTTAAGCCTCAAGTGCAAGTACCTGTTGCGAAGAAAATAACACTAACCATGCGTGACCCCTAAATGTACAAAAATCCTGTTGTCTTGTCAAATTAGCTTTTGCTCGCCAACTTATTTGTTTAGACATTTAATGAAGTTGTCTGTGTAACAGCGACGTGCTTGATTTATGCTGATTTGATTTCCGAGATAACAGAGTAACAGCCAAGTGTTTAGCCGGAAGTGGGCGCCTCGCACGTCCAGCTTTGCAAATAAAGGAATCCAATGATGTCTTTTACAAGTGATGTTCATTTTATCTTCTTTTGAGATAATATTCCTCAAACTACCTTTATGCAAAGAGCTATACGAAAACCCACGCAATAACACCCCTCCCCCACTGTAGGGTGGTTAAGTCGTTTCGAGTCAACCACTCATCAAAAGAGATAACAGTTGCACTGCTTAAGCTTTAGTCCTTGTTATAGGTCTTTCTAAATGATTCCGACTTCTGTATATGTAAATGCCCAATAACACACTTACATCTAGGTATTGCATTAATTACAAAGATTATCTAAATTTTAAAAAATTTACATCAGAACGATCATTGTCTATTGCTAACGTTTTCGGTATGGTTTTTTTTCGCCAACAAAAAATAAATGAAACATAAAAAAAACGAATTAACTGTAAAAGGTTGAAATTTTTTAAGACGATTTCTAAAAGACCGTATTGTATTACATATTCCATAGAGGCGCTTGCTTGGAATTGATATATTAATTTGAAATTAATTAATTAAAGTTAAAAGTTTACTAAAGGCAAGCGAACGAGAAGGAATTCTGATTTTATAAATTTTCATACACAAATTACATAACGGTATAATTATCTGTCGGCCAATATATTTTAGTTAGACGTGTTTCATTCAGTTGCTTACAAAGGGCCGCTCCTGACATTTGATTTTATGCACAGAGTCATATTTATTTCCAAACATATCTGGAAATGCATTGCTAGGTATCTGGTGTTTTGATATAGATAAGCCGCCATTGTTACGAAAACCCGATCGGACGGTAAATGCAAGTTATCATAATCAATAACTATTCAATTAAATTTTGTTCAGGTACCGTACGCTGCTTCTCATTGCAGTGTAACTGGATCGCAATGAATTTGTTTGTGCAGCTTAGGTCGATATGAACTTGTCTGTGACGAAATATGACGGTTTTTGTTAACTCTTTGGGTTAGCATGAATAATAAACCGCTGTTGTCCTGGTTGTACTTATGTCCTGATGTTGTTTTACGTCATACAGGATCATTTCTCATTTATATGGATATTTCAGCGAATGAATATGTTTGTACAGCTTCCTATGTCGAGAGAGCTCTATAAGTCGGCTATGAAAATATCACAGTTCTTATATTGTTCTGTAGCATAGCTTGAGTGTTAAGTTGTTATTATATGCTATTATATTATCGATTGCTGTATAGTTTTAAACTTCTGGCCTATACTCGCTACTTCGTGCAAACACTTGCTGTAAAATAACACGAAACCTACAATTAAAATATACGCAAATTCACCTTTCATATCCTAAGCTCTTGACCGAGGAATAGGTACTATAAGCACAAACGAATAGGACTGTCTTGGTCTGAATTCGAGCCCTCAATCACTATGCCTCATGGCTGGTCGGACTATCGTATTCGGCTTAAAGTTTTAGGATACACCATTGTAAATATGTTAATCTGTAAAGATTCCATGTCAGTCATATCTATGATAATTTATAGCTGCGTTGCACTGATGTTTTTGTTGTGTGATGTCCCAAAAAAAAAAACCTTCTTAATGTTTCGATCAAAGTGCATGAACAACAGCAGTGTAATGTATGGTACAATACTGTAATAAGAGCTTTATGTGATCTTGTCGAAAAAATACCATTATCACCGAAAGAAATATTAAGATCTGTGATGCAGGTGCGCATACAATTCAAGGGCACCTGGTCTCAACCCTAATTAAGATTTATATTCTCATGGCCTAATCGTGTGATTGCACATAATTTTGCTCACTTTTTCACCACTGCGTGATAGGTAGTATAGGCATGTGAGAGTTGACTTATTCACAGATCACGGATATGTCCTTGTTAGATTAACTGGACCATCTGAGTGTGCTTAGGAGTTACGCTAATGATAGGGAAAGACATAATAACACCTGGATGAGCGTGGGTGTAAAATAGATTTTATCCTGAATAATTGAAGATTATATTATATATTCTCAAGGTTGTCCGTTCATTTGAAAATGATTATGTTTAATCCTTATCTTTAGGCATACCATTTGTCCAAGGAGCGTCACAGCTTGGTCGCTTTATCATCTTGATACAACAATGGAAATGTGATTGATATGATGTTCGTATCTTTTTTCCCTCGTGCTTTGTTATTTCGTGACAATTGTTACACGTGATCGTTTCACATTTGCATTTTTCATTTTCTGATCAGCACAAATTAGAAAAGAAGCAACTGGACCTACGAATATGAAACCTACATAACAGTCTACAGTATTAGGAATATACATATATAAATTTTTGCACTTTTATAAGAAAAAATATAAACATATGAGATAGGTGTGTTTGATGACGTATTTGTAAGAGAGAAATGTAAATAAAACAACATCAATATTGACAAAGGACCTGTCAATTCGCGCTTGTTCTATTTCTCCCATTTCTGTATCAACGTTTTTGGGCCGCACCGAAAAATTTAATGAATTATATAATAAATGAATTTCTTTTATATTACAAACACTGATAAAATTTGAATAAATAATTGATCAATCATGTTTACCATATTTAATAAGAAAGGCAGAGGGTAGTAGTAGTTAAATATAGTCTTGATATTCACTTTTGTTTTCAACGAACAATTTAGCAGCTTGTTAATATTTTGCTGCCAATTTAGGTGTATTAGAAATTGATATTTGACCATTTATCAGTTTAAAACCTGTGGGTCATACGGTCGAACACAGATTTAAATAGTAACTTATCCATTTGTTAAGGAAAAATCCTTGCTTTTTGTTAATAATACTAAAAGAAAATCACACAACTAAATCTGGGGGCCGAGTGGTTAGCGTGTTCGACTTCGAGCCGAGGGGTCCGGGGTTCGAATCCCGCAGCGCCTCCCCGCGGTTGGCCGTCCCTGTCTTTCGGATGAGACAGTAAAAACCGAGGTCCCGTGTCACAGTAGGTGTTGGTACGTTAAAGAACCCTCCCTGCTCTATGGCCAGCACTGCCGAGCACAGGCAAAATTTGTCGCCCTTCACCGGCACACGATGACTTCTCCATATGAGTGAAATATTCTGGAGTGGGACGTTAAACAACAACGCAACAACAACAACAACACAACCAAATCGTTGTAAAATGACAGGCCGATTCACATTTGTCTGTAGGACAATACACAGATACGGTAACTACAGGACAAAGACGGACCTCTGATAATTCAGATGTGGGATCAGTTGCCAAGGAGGAGTAAATGTCTACTGTCGACCGGTCACATCCATCGTACGGAATATATCCAAATCGCAACAACAAAAGACAAAGTAACAACCTAAATCGAATAAATAGTCAACATTCCATATAACATCTTTAAATGTTAACAATTAGTAAACATCATTTGTCAATTTTCCAGGAGTAATTACTCTATAAAAACTTTGGATATACTATTAAAACACACCCTTATGTTGTGCTACCCAGCAAATAAAAAAAGAAAACAAGCAAAACTAATTTGATTCCAACGCGATAATTAAACTATGTAAGCAGAATGGAATCAAGTGTATCTCCCTTCATGCAGAATGGTTTTACATGTACACTATTCATCAATTTACATTCATCTTACATGCGATACATATTCACATTATAGAACGCGTGCTGGGCTGGTTGGTATACACGAGCCATTATGGAACTAAGACATAGATGGATCGATCTGTAGCCTGCACTATACAATTATATGACTAAGATATAAACGTATTGATCTTCGGCTCGGGATGTATACGTAAAACATTATTATAAAGGCATACGTGTTAATGACCACTTTGTAGCACTTCGTCAATACTTACCTCCGTCGTATGTACAAAATAGTGCAAGAATTAAACCATCTTTTTGTATTTTTCAAAAAAGTAATAAAGCTGAATGAATGAATGTATGACATTATAAAATAACGTATATAAATGTTAAGTAAACAACATTAAAAGAAGGTCCACGATGATAATTTTCTCACCCGATTTCTTTCCGGTGTATATGTAACAGCATGGTGACAAAAAACGTAAACTATCAATTGTTATCATTTTCAGATAAAGATAGAAGAATGTGTCGTGGTATCCTGAACCGCCAGTCCTTTTCCTCTAATTTCGTCTAATTTTTATTTTTTATAATGCCAAAGATAATTGCAAAGAAATTAAATAATAAATAAAGATTAAGATATCAATAGGTCGGGATCAGGAAAGGTCAAGAAAATAGGTGGGATCAGGTGTAACAGATGAGTCAGGATCATTTGTTGACCAACCACACAGTCAAATTAACCATGTATGTAAAGTAAGGAATTAATCCAAATAAGACTCTGGGAAGAGAATTCAACCATATTGGAAACACCATCAGGGCCCGAAATCACCAGGAAATCTTAAGCTCAAACTCAGTACTCAGCTTAATAGTTTTCAATAATTTTGAACTAAATGCAAGTAAATTATGTGTAAAATGCTTTTTAGCAAGTGTATCAACTTCATATTCAAATATCAGTAATAGTTTGTATTAAACAGCCAGAATTATTGAAACAGACATTGAGTATGACACTCAAGATTTGAGTATATGTTCAAATCGTTTTTGGACCTGATTAAGGAGGAACGTAAACTGTTACTGATATTTGAATAGGATGATGTAAATACACATGCTGAAATGCATTTTTAATCTTAATTTATTTGGATTTACTTCTAAAATGAGGAAAAACAGTTGAGCCGAGTACTAAATTTGAATTTGAGTTCTGGTGATTTCGGGCCCGGATTCTTATATTCTATGGAGCTCGCCGCACAGTTATTCCATTCCTTTTTGTGATAAACGTAGATAGTTTCCAACCCACTTACCTTTATATGGTGTATATTATGTTGAGGTATTCTAATCTGTTTGAAAACAACTGTCTAAGAGATAATTTAGGATTGTTCCTATATGGCAGATGTAATTTTAATTCAGATGATTTGAATAGGAAAAATAACACTTTGAGAGGAATGTCTTTAGTCCACAAAAGGCGGATTGTCTATTTAATTATGGATAAGTTGATATTGTAAACAAAACTCTGGGTAGATTTCTAAATAA
>JACSZP010009466.1:11276-28560 GCA_016161895.1 Pinna nobilis | reverse complement strand
TATAGACAATTATCATTATTTCAGCACGTCCTGTTGTGGGCCTTATTACAAAATCTACGACGAGTACTTTAGGCATATTCTATCAATCAGGGGGCCAGACTGTGTTTACCAGGACTGTATTTGCTCGAGTGACGTGGAGTTAAATGTAAGAAATGTTAGAAAATACCTTATATGTAATAAAATATTTAACACGTATCTGGGCGTCAGCTTACTATGTTGTTGTTGTTGCGTTGTTGTTTAACGTCCCACTCAAGAAATTTTCACTCATATGGAGACGTCACCGTGTGCCGGTGAAGGGCGACAAATTTTGCCTGTGCTCGGCACTGCTGACCGAAGAGCAGGGAGGGTTCTTTAACGTGCCAACACCAACTGTGACACCGGAACTCGGTTTTTACTGTCTCATCCGAAAGACAGGGACGGCCAACCACGGAGTGGCGCTGCGGGAATCGAACCCCGGACCCTTAGGCTCGAAGTCGAACATGTTAACCACTCGGCAACGGATGCTCCTCTGCTTACTATTACAATATATAAACTTTGACTTTACCACGGGAGTAAACCAAAAATGAACAAATAAATTTAGTATCAAATTGGACCCAGCCTGTATATTTATTCGACACCACTTGTAATAAGTATACTCTTATTTGATATTTTTCGTTATGATATGTATCTTGTTTCGCTTTTGTTTCACTGTCATGTTATATGATTTCAATAATTTATTTCTTGAAAATATGTATGCTATGTTTGTTGTACATATACAGTCGAATATTGAAAACTCGAACGTCTCTCTCTCGAAGTTCTCTATCTCTCGAAGTTAAGCTGTGGTCCCCATTGTTTTCTTTACAAATTAATCAATTTTAGTCTCGATCTTTCGAATGTCGACATCGAAAATGCCAATCTCTCTCATAATAAATCTCAGTCCAAAGCTGCTTAAAATACCTGTGAAATATCATATCAATCTTTTGAAAAATGCCAATTTTCGGCAGACAATTTAATTACCGAGTGTTTGTTTAGTAATCAAGGTGAGGACAGTTTTAAATAATTTCAAACTATTTACACAAATGATGGGTGATGAGAACAAAGTCCGCGAAAGGCGGTGAATAAAAAGGTAGAGGTCGGCTTAATGGCGTTCATCTGGAGAAGTGCAATGTACCTTGGTTTTTTTTTTAAACTCGAACGTTAAAACTCGAAGTTTATCAGTAGTCCACAGCTCTTCGAGCTTTCGAGATTCAACTACATTTCAATGGTTTCTCATTTTTAGGTATTGACTGCCGATGGAGCGCATGCTGTCGGCGTAATATATAAAAGGTGGAATGGTTGTACAGACGAAATGCTTTATCGTCACAGATTTGGTGTAAAATGTGAGTACTGAACGGATATGTAGTGTAACTCCAAAAATGTTCCCGACAAAATTTATTTCGGCGAATCAATTGTTTTCTATTACGTTTGCAATAGAATATTTTCGCGACTTCGGCGGAAAAAATTACGACTCTTACTTGTAAAATGTACTTTTAAACCAGGATAAAATATTAAGCGATACATTAATTTTCACGAGTTAATGCTTTGGCGAAACTACGCGAAATTGAAAACAAGATCTACAATAATGAAAGTGGCTAGTTTTCTATCTTAAGGCTGCAAATAAGAAACTATTGAAAGGAATCAATTTTAGATGGTAACTAAACTAGAACTCTTTAATGCAACAGAGTTCTCAGGGAGCATGAAAAATTACATTTTATTCAGTAAATCTTTCTTTCAAAGATCAACGTTTCAACTAGAGAAAAATATCGTACATTTCAGTTTGAATTTTTTAAGCTTTGATGGGGAAAATGTAACAAGGAAGTCAGATATTACGTTTTCATTCAAAGAATAAACAACTTTTAAGTTTTATAAAATGAATTGTATAGAGTAGTCTTTATTCTGAGTCTGTTTTGATATCAGGTAGGCTATACCTGAATACAGTTATTCAGTCGATGCACTACTGAATTACATTCTTAATTATTACTATTTGAAATAATAGTTCTAATTAATAATTAATTCTATGTCATATCTGTGTTAATCTATGGGCTTATATCCAGTTAAGGCCTATTTCTCAATTTGAGAGACGTCATCGTAAAATGGGTGTGGCCTGCTTACACGAGAGATTGACTGTCTCATCCCGTTTGGATCCCCATTTTTATCAATGGACAGCGTTATTATTTCCCCTTTTTGGTAATTCACATAACTTAAGGTTACGATGGCATCTGACTGCAGGAATGGAAATCATCGGTAGTTTATTATTCAATCTCAAAACATTGTTATTTACAGAGGAATGATAATTAGACTTCTAATAACGATTTGTATGGGTGACAATGTTTTGAGTACCTGATGTGAATAACGTCCCTTCCCTAATTTGGAAATAAGGTTAGGACCTTGAGCAAATCGTTGTCATGTTTTTCCTCAATTCCTGTAAATCAGAACTCTGTTTTGCAGCTATTTCATATTGGACAAATCATGGAACTAATGGTTTTCTATTTCTAGCAATCGAATTTCTCCTCGCTTCTAGTACATAGACCGATCGAGGGATTGCCGTGGCTTCTGGTTAGCTTTCTCGATTTTTGATCGTGAGGTCCGAAATTCGAGTCTGAGCCTCGCTGCGGTTTTATTCCTTGTCTTTCCCCCGGGTGTGATAGTAAAAACTGATATATTTTGGTCACAGTAGGTGTTGGCATGTTAAAGAACCTTCACTATTCTTAGGCCGTAAGTGCCGAGCATAGGCAAAATTTGTCGTCATTCACCAGTTAACAGTGAAGTCTCCATATAAGTGTATGATTTTTGAGTAGGAAGTTTACCAACAATACAAGCAACAATACAAGCAACCAAGTAACATATACCTATCGAAGGAGGTAATACATGTACAGCTATTCCGCCATTTTGTGATGATTTTTGTTGTCTTGTCTTCTTGTTTTAAATGTTCCAGTCAATAATATTTCACAAATGTAAAAATGTCACTAACTGTCGATGAAGGACAGCCAAATCGCATTTGGAAAACCCAAAAAACCTAAACGTTCTTTTGATATAGTAATCAAGCTTTTTCATTTCTCGATACATGATGTTTAAAAAAGGCTTACAATTGAAACAATTTATAATTTCT
This sequence comes from Pinna nobilis, assembly GCA_016161895.1. Lineage (NCBI taxonomy): Eukaryota > Metazoa > Mollusca > Bivalvia > Pterioida > Pinnidae > Pinna > Pinna nobilis. The sequence continues at coordinate 25,433 of JACSZP010009466.1, read as the reverse complement.
TCTTCATTGTTGTGTCGTGTGCTGTAGTATAGATTCCTTCTGCTCTCCCGGTTCCTTGTTACCATGTTCGATTTCAGACCTAGAAGTCGTGGGTTCGAGTTAAACAAGCGGAAGCGCTGGTCTTTTCTGTCATTCGTAAGAAACATCGATGTATCGTGTCACGGTGTGTTTCGGCATGATTAAGATCCCCCACTATTCTTTGCCTCAAAGTGCTAAACATGATTAAGAAAAAGTGAAACGTACTAGCAATTTTAGGGTAGGTTATAATTTTGTTGAAGCTTACATTAGCTTGAAACAACAAGCATGGCTCAGATACTGTTGAAAGAAAGCTTAGTATGTTATGTAAGTGTTATTTCCACACTAACAGCAGCTATAAGTATCATCGTCATCAAAGTTTTTAACATAATGGTTTTAATTCACTTGTCACTTAGTATATTTAATGTCTATTACAGTTCCTATGGATATGGACGTGAAAGCCAAGGCTCTCTTGTTTTCAACAATTTTCCTGTTTGTAAGTATTATTTTTCTCCTTGCGTTATCAATTCCAACAATAAATATACATATCAAAAGATCATTTGAATACAATGCAGCTTGCGTGATACCTGTTCGCTAGACTTTATTTCAATGTACTTTAACTTATGTATCGATCCTTTTCATGACCCTGTCCTCTTTTAAAAGTACTACCGATTTAACAGCGGGGGGGGGGTTGTTATATGACTTCACGTCAATTATAAAATCTACCCTCATTTTATGCAAAAGTAATAATGCATTCCATGGATTTATAATTGCTATTTTACTCTCGGATATAATGTCTTTCCACATTGTAAACTCTTTACACAATTTTATCCTTCACAGAAAACCAATAACTTTCTTATATTTTGTATCAAAAACAATTTCCAGAAACGCAATTGTGCTCTATTTATCTTAAATATGCCCAAGACCTTTTAGGTTTACGCGTGTCTTTGTTACATTATATAGGCCACCAATCTCGTTTTCCCCTTTTATCGATTAATCTAGTGGTATACAATGTATGATAATATACCTGTATAGGTGAACGAAATTGAAATAAATACGATCATTATCCCAATTTATTGGTAAGACTATACACGTAACTTTGGTGCTATAGCTAAGCGCTTTATCATCCGTAAATTAAAATATAATTCGTGGTCATAGAACAGATGGAATTCATGATTAGATGAGGTTAATATAACTTTTTTGCAAATAATTCCGACCAATACCTTTTGTTTATAACAGATGTTTAATCTAGATAGATTGTCATGATATCTGAAATTATCTTTCGTTGTATAATTGTAGTAATTCAAGCAGGCATGCACTTTGTTGAAAGATAATTTACTATTCTTTGTTAAAATGAGATTATATTTGTTTTTTTTTTATATTTCGATTTTATTATCGAAAGATATCAATCTTATACCTCACATTCGAATCTATACTAATTAGATTTGTCTAGTCTTATCGCATTCAAAAGAACAATCTGATGGGATTTATTTCAATATATAAAAATGAAATGTTCCAATTTACCATTCTTTGGAAAAATAATCAGGAAATCCGACGAATACAGGCCTAACACTTTCCAATGTTTTTTGTTTTGTTGTTGTTTAACGTCCCACTCAAGAATATTTCATGGCCGTAGAGCAGGGAGGGTTCTTTAACGTGCCAGCAGCTACTGTGACACGGGACCTCGGTTTTTACTGTCTCATCCGAAAGACAGGGACGGCCAACCGCGGAGTGGCGCTTACGCGGCTCGAACCCGAGTCTTCCGATTCGCAGTTGTACATGCTAACCACTCGGCCACGAAGGCCCCCCTTTCCAATGTAAACCTAAACATCGGAACAGCTGCCCGTGGTGGGGATAGGGAGTTTACACAATGTTGGTGTGTCAGAATATAAAAATACAAATGAATTCAATGGAACATTAAGACAATTGAAGGGGAGGTTCTACACCTTCAGAGCGTTGTCCAAAATCCTTAACATAATGTTTCCGTAGAAAAGTATATGGAATTCATAACAAATAATTATACCTCATTTTTCTTTTTTGTTGTTGTTGTTGTTGTTTGTTTGTTGTTGTTGTTGTTGTTGTTGTTGTTTTTGTGCCTTTTCAACTTGAAATTGTGCGTTACAATAACTCAGATTTGAAGGACATAACTGTGGTATTTTTATTCGTTCAAAGCAAAGTAGCAAACATTATTATTACTTATTTATTGAATTTTGTTTTCTTTTGAAGACTTTTTAATTAGTACTGCATTACTTTATTGAATTCTGTATCGAAGCTGTAGGTCTTTATTGATCCATTTCTTGTAATAACCACTTAATTGATCCGGAACGTTTGGTGCACTACTGCAGCTCGTACTTCGTATTCTTTCTTTTTTCATTTTTCAAAAGATGTGTTGTTGTTGTTGTTTAACGCACCGCTCAAGAATATTTCACTCATATGGGGACGGCACCGTGTGCCGGTGAAGGGCGACACATTTTGCCTATGCTCAGCACTGCTGGCCGTAGAGCAGGGAGAATTCTTTTACGTCCCAACACCTACTGTGGCACAGTACCTGGGTTTTATCTGTCTCGTCCGAAAGACAGGGATGGCCAAACGTAGAGTGGCGTTGCGGGAATCGAACCCCGGACCCTTAGATTCGAAGTCGAACATGTTAACCATTCGGCCACGGAGGCCCTTTGAAAGGATGTGAACAAAATGCTGAACATATAAGAAAAATATACACTGAAAATTTGATAACTTACTTTTATTGTTGTTTAATGATAGACTCAAGAATTTTCTTTACTTATATGGAGATGTTACCGTTTACCGGTGAAAGTCAACAATTAATCGGCAATTATGAAAATTGAGCAGGGAAGGTTCTGACAACTACAGTGACAGGAGATCCTCGGCCTTTTTTTACTATTTCATTCGAAGGGTATGGTGGGTTCTGAAATGTAATAAAATAGGATTTGCATTGTGTATGGACCTTTTAATGGAGGCATTTTTTAAAAACAAATTACAATGTAATCCTTTTATTAAATTTCGATATCTCTTTTTCCTTCTTTTGCAGGACTTCATGTTTTTTGAGTATAAGAACAAAGGCTGACCAATGGATAGAGAGAAAATCATTTTCAAAAAGACAATTTAAAATTTTCAAATTCAAATTTCAATTGCCAAATATTTAAATTGTTTAATTGATAACTGTACGACTATCTTACAGTGTCATCAGTGATTCATGTCCATGGGATGATATAGAACGTAGTTATTTCAATTATGGTGTTAAATGTTAGAATATACAATGCCATGACAAACTACTGCATGGGCCAACAACAACATACTAATCAGGAAGCTTATTGGTTGAGAACAGTTGATTCAAAAACCACCTACGTATACATACCACCTTTTGTTGTCCCGTATTCACCATTGCTGTACGGACTTACCGCCGTAAAGTGATTTCTCTGTAAGAAGGGTTATTATGTTGTGATCGCGAAATTCTCAATATACATGCATCACTGTAGTTTATATTTCAAAGATATTCACGTAGCAAATTATAAAACAAATGGCAAGAGATATTCATAGAATATATTTTTTTGAGAAACTTCTCTCTTTTCTGCCCAAGTGATAAACATTCTTTGTATTATGTGGTGGTCTCCTTACTCAAGTATGTCAAGTTGAGTGTAAGGTAAAAAAAAACAATTAAATTTCATTGGTTGATAATCCAGTTAAACATTCGGTTCATACTTCAATGACCCGAACGCTAATTAAGCCACGCCCCTTAAGGTTGTGTATTACGTCACGCACACTGAAGGCAGTGATGCTGACAGTTGTCATAATGACGCAATTAATGCGCGACTGTTTGTTTGATTATATTATTTCGATGAAAAAATAAAAAGATAAACAAACGTTTCAAAAATTAACAAAGTTATTACCAGAATTTAATTATAAGCATTGATTCTATATATTTTTTTTTTTCGGTTTACTGCGAAATGACCTGAATGGAGACTGTGCACACTGTGTAATTCGCGAAGCTTAAATTCGCAATACTTAAATGAAAAATTACGGGTTTAATTTTGAGGTGGTCTGGGAGGCAAGGTTCCTTAGGTCAAGTTCTACTGTTACATGTTTTCGATATTAATCATATATTTTTGTGTGTTATTCTGTTAGATAATTATGTATAATTGTTTTGAGATAATAGAACATTGACGTAGGTATTGACATCCGTCTGAAATACAATATTAGTATGTTTACTTGAACAATATGATTTTTTATTAGCATGCAGCTTTTAAAAAAGGAAATCTTCAAGTTTCAAATATGAATCATTGTCGGTTTTTTTTTACCATGGAACAAAATTTCTCTGTATACTAGCAACATATTGTTTTAAAGCAGCGAAGTAACTTACAACCGTGGTTTCTTTTCAACCAATAAAACATGGTCTCATACTGTGCGACTAAAAGATGTCCTAGCGATCAACGATTTAGAAATAAACACATTTACAGAAAAGATACGGTTCATACTAACAATTACGAACGAAAATATGCAAATTTAAACATACACTTATGATCAGCGATAAGAGCGCTTTAACAAATACCGCTCCTTGGCATACGTGGCACAAGCATAGCACTATGTCTGTAGAGAACATTTCCTCTGCGGAATATGCTAGACAAGATTTTTAATGAGTTTTTTATTCTGTTGACATGCGTATTGCCGCAGCTGAAAAAATTGTATTTATGGAGAAAACAAAAGTGAAAAGATTCCAGAATAATTTGATACGGTTGATGTTAAGTTTATGTTTAGATTATTGATCCGAAGTATTAAGAGAACTATACACTCAACTAAATATGGATATCAAAGCCGGTTATTTTTCATATGTTTGTGTTAAGAGAAGTCGTAACCTCCAGAAATAGAAATGTTCATGTAAATTATATTCTAAGTTATGTGTTTATTTAGATATTGAAAATCATGTAATTGTACATAGATATAAAAGAAAAACTATTTAATGTATTGTAGATAAAAATTGTGTAGTGTGTTCTTTGATTAAGCGGTGAGCTCATCTGGGCCCACGGAAGATCGAGATTTTGAGTTTAGGCTCATCATGTTGAACATATCACTGTGCTACGAAGGATAATTTCCTTTATTAATGAACAGTACTTGTTTAAAACAAGATGTGTTTGAGAAACACTATGCTCCCGAGTGGTAAGCCATTTGTGAAGGCTAAGACAATCATATAAATGGCACTTTTAAATGTCTTATCATTAGGGATACATGTGCCAAATATGAAAGCACTGAGTCAGAAGACACAAGTTACACTGAAATGTGTTCTCAAGCTTTTTGACAGAAATGGAGAAATTACTTATTCAGATGAGTTTAAAGTCCCATAACTCTGTCAAATAATAGCTGATTTTAGACATCATCTAACTCATCCGAGATCGTTTTAATATAAAGCAAAGCACCAAACTTTGTTCAAATAAAATAAACATATCTCAAGCCATTTTGCGGAAACTGAGAAATTACCTATTTTGACGATTTTAAAGTCCCATAACTCTGGCAAATATAGACCGATTTTGGCCATTATCGCACTCATTTGATATCTTACTGATATAAAGCCTTACACCAAATTTTGTTCAAATCTGATGAACAAATATCAAGTTATTTGACGGAAATGGAAAAATGACCTAATTTTACGATTTCAAAGTCCCGTAACTCTGGCGATTATTGACGGATTTCGGTCATTATCGGACTCATCCGAGATCTTACTGATATAAAGCCTTACACCAAAGTTTGTTCAAATCTGATGAAAAGTTTTTGAGTTACCTTACGGAAGCCATGTGTGCAGACAGACAGACAGACAGACAGACAAACAGGCAGACAAACAGACAAACAAATAGACAGACCAAAAACAATATGTCCCCCGATCTTCGATCTCGGTGGAATATTTGAAAATACGGAGGGGAGTATTCAAAAATTCTAAAATTCTAAAATTCAAAAATTCAAAAATCGAAAAGCAGACAACACCATGACAAAACCAAGGAGACAATATTAAAAAAAGAAAGCGACACAAATAAAAGTGAAAATAAAGAAACACGAATACCACAAAATCTGTAGGTGAGTTCAGGTGTTCCGGAAGGATATGCAACTGCTAGTCTGCGCGCGACCCGTCGTATAACCTTTGTTTCGAATACGGGAATTCGTCTCCTCTGGTGATGGTCGTAATCGAGAAAAGGACGGAATTAGATTGGCGACAAGGGGAGCATATCCCTTATCATCTGTTATAAATATCGATATACCTGAACGATCGACCAGGCTATAATGGCGATCATAAATAAGCCTCCTCGTCCATAACAAATAAGAGGACTTAAAGTTCCCATGGTACTAATCCCCTTTATTCCGGAAATGCAACAATCGAGTAAACAGTAACAAAATTAAACTTATAGAATAATGAAACGATTTATCGTAGAAAAGAAGACTTATGTTTCTTGTCATAGACTTTAAAATGATAGTCATAGAAATGATCTTCGTAAAGCGTATTACTAATTAGTATTTGATACAGATCACGAATATAAGATATACTTGCAATGCACGCCGAGGCATGAAAGTTGAATACAATAGTAAAAATCTAGCAGATATTCTCACGAGTAGTAGAGGGATTCTTCTCAATATATACAAGTTAGAAACGAGAGAAAAGTGAAAATGTTGTCTCATTGTTTTCATCTGTATCAAAAGAGCTTATTGAAAGTCAGTCTAGATGAGGGATATTTCCTACACATGCTTTCGCATGACTGTCTATTAAAATCATATTTTCGGCACTTAAAAACAATATTTCTGTATTCAGATCTGCTAACTTATTAATAATCTTTAGTGTTCATATTGTAGAGTGCTGTATTCTGAAAATAAAAGTATAAAGAATATGTTATACACTTTTAAAACAAGTTAATACTTTCATTTATTTAAAACGTGAAATCGTTTTGTCCTGAGATTTACCACACCTCTGTAGTTTTTAATATTCTCTTACTTAGCAATAGTAGTCGTTGGTGTCGTTATCACTGGAGGTTGAATTTACGTCTACTGATAAGATGTGTGATCACCGTGACTCGGTGGTGAGCATGTTTGCCTTCTTATCCCGAGGTCTTGGTTTCGAACCCGCACCGCGCTGTGGCTTGCAGTCCTTGTTTTATGGATAAACGGTCAAAAGTGCCGAGCATAGGCAAACTTTTCGTACTTCACTGGCATGCAGTGACCTCTGATTTAAGTGAATGATTTTTAATGGGACGTTAAACATAATATACTGTACAGAAGTCATTCCATCATGCATTTGAAAAGCGGTATAAAAGAACTTAAACAAAAAGATATCTGATATGTATTTCGGCATAAAAAGTGTCAACAACAAGATCCATGTATCTGGATAAAGTGGAATATTTACATGTTTCCCTTTTTTGTGCAGTCATTTATTATTTTACAATTATTTTATATTCAAGGTACTTGCAAATGCATTTCAAAGTTATTGATGAAGTTTATGTAAGGGGACAATACTCACCACAAGGAAAACAGCACTCAACAGTAATACTTTCTCTGTTACGGAGATATCGGCGAGAACTCTCGGAAGATAAGCTTGTGTTATATTAACAAAATTAGTATGTGAAAATAAATATAAAGAATTGAATGTAATATATGAATGAAAGTTTTACTCGTAAGACAACATAAAGACCATGCGATAAACGTGAAGATATGAAAGAGCCAGAAAGGGGATCAGATAGCATTGAAGAGGAAACATCCCCTGTTGACTGGTCACGCCCGCAGAACGTTTGTAGTCAAACTCATATAAACAAATAAATAAGCGGGTAATACTACATCACAATTGGTAAAGACAATCCCACTACAAGTCCATGTAAATGATTATTTTAGGTTGTTCTTTCTTTTCTTATTACATAAATCTACAAATTTGAAATTTGATAGAATCCGATGTCGATGAAGTAACTAATCATGCAGCCATGTCTTTGTTGTAATTTTTAATGTGTAAAAACCAATGGGGAAAGTAGAAAATATCAATGGGCATTTAATGGGCATTTAATAATCAAAATATCAATGACATATAAAACCGTGATCAAAACAAAAAGAGAAAACACTATAAACAGTTATACACACAGTTACACTTAAAAATAAAAATAGAGTAACACGAACCCCACTTAAAGCGACTACGTCATATGGTGACGTCAATGATTTCTACAAAAAGACTTCAAATATTTGCCGTTCCTCACCATCTTGGACCATTAAACAATAAAAAAACATTCAGGTACCAATTGATACCCGATAACGCTTGTGCGGAACTGTTGTTTCTATTAGAGATTGATGACGCTAAAAGACGTTATCCCGCGATCACGTCATTCATTGCCACGTAAGTGATCACCGATTGCCTAGGAAAAAAATCGTAGCAAGTATGAAATTCTAAATATTGCCTTCGAACGTGATAATTCCGCAATGCATAGGCTAAAATCCATAGCAGATTAAACATGTCTGTAACCTGCACCAGCGTGATGCGACAGCAATATTACTGAAATTATCCTTGAAAGGGAAATGAAATAAAATCAAGATATTTACTATTAAGCTGCAATTCATATGGTACACCACTACTGCATATATTATCTGGTGAAATCTTGATCGATCGCCACATTATTCTGTCCATGTAAGGCCTTTACCTTAAATAAGAATCAGTCCATTTATGAAATCTACAAAACAGCAAATAGATGTCCGAACGTTAAATAATTTGAAGTAATGATACGGATTATCATTTTGAAAGAAAACCATATAAAATAAATCTTGATTTTGGATACAGATCATTGTTATGCCGAAAATAAATACTGTGTTCTTCAAATGATCATAAAACTTACGTCAAATTTGGCATCACTGCTACAACACATATCACTTTCCTGTTCCACTACAGAATACTTGTTTTCGTCCTTAAATGAATAAATAGGTATAGAGCAAAGCTAAGGTTCTTTCTGAAATAGACAGATAATTCATTTGAAAGTGAAATTATGATATCTTACCACCCCTGACGGATAGAATGAGTGATAAATGGACTGTTTCAGGTAAAAATGATAATATCAAGATTAAAACCGTAATATATTTTGTGTCATTACAAATATTAATGTCAATCTAGCGATTTCATACGTACTTCTCCCCGACCCAGCCGATGTCACTTCCAACAGGTGCTTCCACTCGTATCTCCCACCCAATCTTGAGGTCTGCTGATAGCTGTATTATCTGCAAGGTGGATAAACAGATTGAGAGAGTGTGGCATTATTGCCAAGAAAAGTGGAAAAGGGGCTTCAGACAAAAAATTATTTCTTTCCATGTCATCCTTGAAGATGGCGTTCATGAACTCACAATATTACTTATCATTAGTATGCAATTGAGTAATTAAAATAAAGTCTGCTTTATTTCGCTATGATTTTATCTCAACGTAATTATGCGACGCCCTGTACTGGAAACAAATAATCGTCTCGCCTTATAAACCTATTCGACATTAACAAGTGTTATTAAGCATAGATAACTTATAAATACGGGGCTGCCATGACCGAGTGGTGATCGTGTTCGATTCGAATCGAAGGGTCCGGGGTTCAAATGCGCGCAGCGTCACGCTACGATTGGCAGTCCCTGTCTTTAGGACGAGACAGTAAAAAATGAGGATCTGTGTCACAATTGGTGTTTACACGTTAAAGAACCCTCCCTGCTCTACGGCCATAAGTGCCGACCTAGGCAAAATTTGTCGGCACACAGTGACGTCTTAATATGTGTCCAATATTCTTGAGTGGGACGTTAAGCAACAATACAATAACAACAACTTACATTTTCATAAACATTAGCGAAAATATAATTTCTAGAACAATGACACACACACCCAGTTCGTGAAAATAAAGTTTTGCCAAATTATTTGTATGAACATTTTTATGTACATGGTTCTCCTGTATTAAATGTACAGGGCCAACATTATATAAACTACAGGAGAAACGTCGTTGAGCTATTTTCCGGTAGAAAGTGTTTTTGAAATACAACACAAAATTTATTATAAAAAGATATGTTTAATTAATGCCAATTAATTGACTGGGTATTTCATAACTCAAGTACGGAAAATATGTAAAGATAGGTCATGCCTATGATAATATTATTGGCGTAAGTTAAGTGTAACCAACGAGTTGAAATATAATTTACTCCATGTTTATTTGTTGCTGTAATAAAATGAACCATGTATTGTCGTCAACAATCACCAGAAAAAGGTAAATGACATATATGGATATGCATGGAAATTCTGGTTGAACCACGGGGTTTAAGGGTGAACCGTGAAAATTAAAATCCAACGTTATAAATTAATCTTGAAACACAAGAACGTGCGGGATGTCAGTCTCACTATCTGGAATTTACCGGGGGTTGGGGGAATACCTGGAATGTGCAAACATATACCGTATATGTATATGAGCATTGTTTATTGATGCTTAGATGTTCATTTTAAGACGGTTTATTTTTATTTCAGAAGTTTGAATCCCCACCCCTAAGGAAACAAAATCTGGATCCGTGCATGCAGATCAATCAGAAAATATGTCCATTTTCAGAGTTAACTTAGGTATCTTATTTTCCATATCAAACATATTAAAGTGCACTTCACACAAGCTGTATCAACAGAATCACTTACATTTCATGCGCGGATCCGGGGTCTTTTTTTTTGCCGGAAGGGGAGCATTTTTTACCGATGACCATACATATTTTGCAAATTATTTAAACCCCAAAAATACGTAAATATTTAACCTGTGCCATTCTACTATGGGAAAAATGTCATTGTCCATCTTTCTTGTTTTACAATTCGAGTAATACTGACTGAAGGGGTTCACAGTAATGGTAAAAAGGATTCAAGTGTTGAAAAGTACATGAAAATAAGAGGTTAATTTAGTCTTTGACGGAGCCCCTTAATGGATAAAAAGCTTAAAATGACTGCTCACTATTACCTGTAGCAGTCCAATAAGTTAAGCAATTGGGGTTCCTTAGATGATATATATTGCATTACTGATCGCCTGGAAAGTGTAAGTAAGATATAAGTTTCAAATATTCTATCATGTGAAAATATTGGACAATCTTCGGTGGTACGCACACCAGACAGTCCAATATTGTCATATAAGTTTTCACCATATATCCAATACATACATTTGGGAGGTTGACATGGCGAAGCTAAAATCATTTCATTTGTCATAAAGTTATGCCGTCAGTTTACCGTTATTAGCTATGTTCATTAAGATATATTACTGCAAAGCAGACGTCGCAGACTTTGCTGTATCTTTTAGTACGAGTAAACCTTGGTATACAGAGTCGAAAAATAAATGAAAATAATTATTCATTAGTTAAAAAGTCGTCAATACACCTTAATGTTGAACTCATTGCAATAAACAATATACTTTCTATTCTCGTGTAGAAACATCAGAATCACATTTCATTGCATTTTATGGCTTTATGTCTGGTTATTGAATTTTGTGATTTGTTCTGTCTGATTTTATGTTCATCCTACAATGTGAATGATTGGTGTAATGTAACATTTTTAAGTTCTTTGGATGTATAAAAACGATGAACAATCTCAGTCGACACATAACTAAATCAAAATTCCTCGTATTTTTCATATTGGTTTAATATATAGCCGGAATTTAGTGATAAATAAACGCACTGCCACTGGCGTGCCATACCGTTATATTCAACAATGCTTTCCCTCCTCGGAATACTTGTAACCTTGTTGATATCAGATATCGGTTCTGAGCAACACCCGAATGTCAAGGACTTGATAAAAGAAACAACACGTGTGAAACAGCCAACTTCAACTAATGCCAACAGTTCAAATGAGAGACTTGAACATCAAACAACTTCAAGACAAAAACTATCTCAAGAAAGGCAGTGTTTTGATTCGTGCAAGACAAAATCCCTGCCCTCTTGATACTGCGACTCCCTCTGTGACGCCTTCAATGATTGCTGTTTGGGGTATGCCTCTCAGAACACATCATCATTGACTAACTTTGAAAATGAATTCACATGCGAGTTGATGGCAGATTATTCTACAACCTCATTGAAACGCTTTGGATTTGTAATGGTGAAAACGTGTATGACAAAAGACCATGGAGGTATGTTGGTCGAGAAATGTTCAAAAACAAACTCAGTGATAAGCAAGAACGGTATGTCTTTCCGAAATATATTTTGCGCCCTATGTAACGATGTTTTTGACGTTTCTCTCTGGAATTTGGCCTTACGAGTCTCAGTAGGACGGTCTCTTGCTATACAGAACTTATCCAGTCTTCTCAACGCTTCTTCTACGTTTCATTTATTGCCAGTCCCAAACTCTTACATAAAACCAAGAGTATGTATTAGATCTGGAGTAGATAGTAATACCTCGCGATTAGGGGAGGAGATGTGTGGTATGTACCAGGAGCCAGTAGTTTATTCCGGTCATAATTATCGTAATCGACATTGCATTCCTTCAGACGTAATCTCGGAGTGCCCATTACAGATAGATCCTTTAAAATGTGAAAGTGTCTGTTTCAAGGGACAAGACGTAGACTTGACAAATTATATATTTGAAAGATCACCTCGACATCACTCCATGTTGATTAGGTTTGGAAATCAAGTACAAATGCAGTATGAAACTCGAAAATGTAAATCAGGTCTTCTGTCTGGATCCCAGGTATGTTTTACGAAATCGTGTTCGTATATGTCCTTTGTTTTCGTATTATAATGTCTGTTGTCAACATATTAAATATGCAAAGAAAGTTCCATGTTATTTTTTTCTACTCCAGTTTATTGTTTGGTTGAGTCAGGGGTCATTAAATGTCATACAATAGAGTCTCACTAATCCGGACGCCGATAACCCGGACGCTTCCCCTGCTAGACGAAATATGCTGGGGACAGAATTTTCATATAATATTCTGTATTATATCTCCAGATTTTCGCAGCCCGAATCCAAACAGCCATGTTTTACATCAGATATTCATTTTTCATTGCATATTGTCACATATTCTGGGCAGTGAATGGATGACTAGTGAGTCAAGTGTAAATACTAAAAGTATAAATTATTAAGAAAACATTATCTTTGTACAAGTAATAATCACTTGGGATCAATCGATAATTAGATCAATGGTATGATAAGTTATCAGAGTCCAATCTCATTTATTCTGGACAGTAAATTGATGTAGAATCAGCCAAGGTTAAATAGTACCAAATATGAATTGTCAAGAAAACACAATCTCTGTACAAGTAATTATCACCTGGGATCAATTTACAAACTCCAAATGATAATTAGATCAGTGGTATGATTGTTATATGAGTCCATTCTCATTTATCCAACTTCTGATAATTCAGCAGAGTAAATTTAAGTAAATTTAAAACTAATTCAGCAAAACCGAGGCTTGGGTTAGGTATTGTGATAGGAAAAACACTCATGAGCCTTGTCAATTCCATTCAAATAGTGTAATATCAGAGTGCAAACACCGGAATTTGAGTTTTTCATTTAAAAATTTGATCGGTTTAGTAGTTTCAAGTTTCTATTCTATCAATCATAATAGAATTATCTCAAATAATATTTTATCAAGCTAATTGTGAAGCACTGTGGGACCTCGTTTATCCTAACGCATTGGTTCCCTATCATAATGTCTAGATAAATGAAACAACCGATTTACTGAAGCACATTTTCTATAGTTGCAAGAGCAATTAAAAAAACTGGCATCCCTAGGAAATTCCGTTTAGAAATTGAAAGACCCGGATTATTGGTTTCCAGATAAATAAAGCTCGACTATAGATATACTGGCTAGATTTATAATTGCAAACCGTTTGTAGTTCTGAATATCTGGGGTGCATCGAAAGACCAAAGTATTTTCAGTTAGTGGGTGATAAATGAATAGATAAATAAATAATAATCAAATGCAAATTATGGTGATCCAGATTTTTATCAAACATCCTCCAAGGAGTGACTCTATGTTGGTAAACGACTTCCCCGTATCGACAACAACACTTAGCGCCGATTTCTTTTGTGTAATCGAGTCAGTTATGTAAAAGCGATTCCCAAATCAGGATCACAGAAAGTGTGAAACAACATTAAAATGAATATAATCCAATGTCCTCCAGAGGGAAGTTTCCTTGTAGAAATAA
>JACSZP010009466.1:0-11221 GCA_016161895.1 Pinna nobilis | reverse complement strand
ATGTGCTTATCTTTACATCCGTACATATACCATGAAGAGTTTGATGAAACTTCATGGAAACAGTTTCATCAAACTCTGAAAGAAAGACTTAAAGATAAGCACATTATGTAAAGGTTACTATCACTGTCGTCGACCACTTGATAAAGGCCAAGGGACCGAAAATTTGTGAAAATAGAGTGTTGTAACATTAAAATGAATTAGAAAAAATCGCACCGAAACAAATAGAAACTAAACAAAAGAAATTGAAATGTCGATTTTTGTCTTCATCTTGGCGTTAGTGTTTTCGTTTTGGGTCATTGTTTACTGGCTACTGATATTCCCTTTTTTTTTTTTTGCTCATATATCTCCTTCCCGACATCTCTCATCTCAAAAATACACAACAATATTTTGGACAAAATATTTAAGGCGATTTTATCCCCCGTCTGGTGACGATCTGTGAAAGAAGATGAAAGAAATTCAATAATTTTTGGGGATTGGAAGTTGCAAAATGTTATTTCTATTTACAGACTGAGGTTGGTCGTTTTGTTGTAATGCTGTTTAACGTGTAACTCAAAACTGTTTTACACTTATATGAAGATCTAACCGCATGCCAGTTAAGGTGGACAAGTTTGGTCTATGCTTGCCACGCATTTCCATTCAGCAGAGAGATCTTTTAATGTTCCGATATCGTCTGTGAGACGAGATTTCGATTTCATTGGAGAAACCGGGACTGTCCAGCGTTCATATTTAATACACTAAATATGAACAAATTGATAAATTATATCTTAATTCTGAATACCCAGAATGCTTACACATACGGACAAACGCTAATACCTCCTTCATTTTCATTTTAGGTGAAATGTGTTCATTTAGGATGTCTCAACAATAATGGCGCACGATGTGATACGCATGACATACTCTATACCAGTCTAAGGCTTGACTTCAATTGGGGCATAAGTGGTTACTTAGCAGAAAAATCAAAGAGTCTACAACGATATGTCTCCGTGTTAGTTTATCTTCTGTCCGTGAATAGAATTGGAATTTTTCAATCATCTATTTATATGCGTCAATTTAAAAGTGCAACTTGTGATTTAAAACTTATCACCGGCATGTTTATCAACACAGACGTCATCAAGATGAATGAGGCATCGAAGCTGCAGAAGTGGCTCTCTTCCCTACAGTTATCATACAAAGAGATCGATAAAGGTACAAAAAAACCATTAACATTTAAGAGAATATTTATAGAAAAAGAAGATGCGTCAAAAGCAAATTGTACAGATGTTAATCGGTTAACGAGAATCCATGTTAACTTCGAAAAAGAGATCCCAGTAATGTTTAGAGTTTTAGATAATCATCATGCGCCATTTTTATTGGTTAATAAATGTAGTCATATTCATTTGGCGCTTTCGATTACTGAGACCATCGATAGAAATGACAAAAGTCAAGAAAAGTATAATGTTACAGAATTCGTCTGTGTTAATGATGCCCCAGTAGCTTATACTAAGATATGGAGTGTTCTACTTCTCATTTTTGTTATTTAAGTGTAAGATCTACCGTAGATTTGTATTGTATACACAATAAACTGTAATAGCTGTAATTGAAAAGAACACTTGAAAATGTATAACAACACCTTCGATGATCATTTGAAAATTACATCGGCTTAGTCTCTGTCACCCTATTAGTTGCATTATTATAAAGCCAAAAACCAAAGCAACAAGTGGAAAGGGAAATTGAAATGGACTTTCTTTTAAAAAAAAAAGAGTTAAAGAAATCACCCTATAAAATAGAATATGATAGTATCAAAATAAACGTGGTTAAATGTGTATGGATCACAAAGCATTGTCTTGAAGAAAAAACTTTGATTATCACAGTATATCAACTGGTCCCATCCCATTTTGGATTTGCAATTGTTTAAATTGTAGAAACCGTTATTATTTAAATCTTTTCATATCTATTAGGGCTTATTTATTTATTCTACAATTTTATTTCAGAATCAATCTGTCCACCTCGGTCATTTGATTAAATTTTTGGTATGTTTGGTTTTTATCATGACAAAGAGTAAGAATTAGTATTGTAACTGGTAGAATATATTGTGATGCAAGACTCTGCGTGCTTTTTATTGTTGTTTGATTGCGTCTCCTATCCAGCTGATTAACTTAAATAAATACAATGTGCGAATATTGTCAATGGGCTTTTTATTTGCACTTTTCTGTACAATCAGGAATAAACGTTTGTCTAAGATTACATGTAGCTAGCAGATTTTATTTGATTATTTATTAGATAAAAAGTCGTCGATGTCCCTTAAAGTTCAACTCAATGCAATAACAATGGATTTGTCTTCTCATGTAGATGCTTCAGAATCACATTTCATTAAATTTTATGGCTTTATGTCTGCTTATAAATTTTGGGATATGTTCTGTCTGATTTTATGTTCACCCTACAATGTGAATGATTGGTGTAATGCCACATTTCTATGTTCGTAAGGTATATAAAGAAGATGAACAATTTCAGTTGACACAGAACTAGATCAAAATTCCTCGTATTTTTAACATTGGTTTTAATATAGGGCCGGAATTTAGTGATAAATAAACGCACTGCCACTGGCGTGCAATACCGTTATATTCAGCAATGCTTTCCCTCCTCGGAATACTTGTAACCTTGTTGATATCAGATATCGGTTCTGAACAACACCCGAATATCAAAGACTTGATAAAAGAAACAACACGTGTGAAACAGCCAACTTCAACTAATGCCAACAGTTCAAATGATAGACTTGAACATCAAACAACTTCAAGACAAAAACTACATCAAGAAAGGCATTGTTTTGATTCGTGCAAAACAAAATCCCTACCCTCTTGTTACTGCGACTCCCTCTGTGACGCCTTCAATGATTGCTGTTTGGGGTATGCCTCTCAGAACTCATCATCACAACTTAACTTTGAAAATGAATTCACATGCGAGTTGATGGCAGATTATTCTAAAACCTCATTGAAATGCTTTGGATTTGTAATGGTGAAAACGTGTATGACAAAATACCATGGAGGTATGTTGGCCGAGAAATGTTCACAAACAAACTCAGATGTCGATCCTCTTATGACGGTTCCAGTGATTAGCAAGAACGGCATGTCTTTTCGAAATATATTTTGCGCCCTATGTAACGATGTTTTTGACGTTTCTCTCTGGAATTTGGCCTTACGAGTCTCAGTAGGACGGTCTCTTGCTATACAGAACTTATCCAGTATTCTCAACGCTTCTTCTACGTTTCATTTATTGCCAGTCCCAAACTCTTACATAAAACCAAGAGTATGCATTAGATCTGGAGTAGATAGTAATACCTCGCGATTAGGGGATGAGATGTGTGGTATGTACCAGGAACCAGTAGTTTATTTCTGTCATAATTATCGTAATCGACATTGCATTCCTTCAGACGTAATATCTGAGTGCGCACCACAGATAGATCCTTTAAAATGTGAAAGTGTCTGTATCAAGGGACAAAACGTAGACCTGACAAATTATATATTTGAAAGATCACCTCGACATAACTCTATGTTGATTAGGTTTGGAAAGCAAGTACAAATGGAGTATGAAACTCGAAAATGTAAATCGGAAGATCTTCTGTCTGGATCCCAGGTATGTCTTACAAACTCATGGTCCTTCCCTTCCCTTGTTTGTCGTATTAAAACTATTATAATGCTTGTTGCCAAATAATTACGTAAACAATGAAGGTTCCATAGTTCTTTTATATATTACAGTTTATTGCTTGTTTGAGCCAGGGATAGATAATCAGCATAGTACAGGTAAATTTAAAACCTGAATAAGTGAAACGTGGACTTGGGTTACGTTTTGAGACAGGAAAACCACATATGAACCTTGCCAGTTCCATTCAAACGGTGTAAAATCAGAGTGCAAACACTGAAATTTGAGTTTTTTACAATTGTTTCAGTCTTTTCTTTTTAAAATTTTGTAGGTTTTGTAGTTATAAGTTGCCGTTCTATCAAATATAATATAATTATCTCAAATAAAATTGGTGCTTTTGAATCAAGCTAATTGTGAAGTTTTGTGGGACCTCGTTAAGCCGGGCACCTTTGATCCCAATCATAATGTCTAGATAAATGAAGGCAACCGGTTTACTGAAGCACATTTTCTATAGTTGCAAGAGCAATTAAAAAAAACTGGCATCCCTAGGAAATTCCGTCTAGAAGGGGAAGCAACGGGATTATTGGTTTCCGGATAAATAAAGCTCGACTATTGATATACTGAATTGATAATGGCACAAACTTACGCCTGTAGGTCTTAATATATGGGGTACATCTAAAGACTAAAGTATTTTCCGTTCGTATGTGCTAAATAAATGAATAAATAAATCAACGAATAAATGAATAAATAAATAAAAAAAAACAAATATATATGAAATTAAATAAAGATGGATTGGAACGAAGCTATCCTTCATCTCCGTCATTCAGATATCCAGATACGGTAGACACAGAACGGTAAATAATTGTCAATAAGTGACCTGGCTACTATAACCTTTAATTCTGATAGGACTCCCTGGATGGTCCGACACTTTGTAGAGCATATCCACGGGAAGCTCCAGTATATAGGAGATCATGTTCTCACTGTATCAAAGAAGTACGAAAGGGTCTTTGAAAACCCTGATGCCTCGATGAATATTACAAGTTGAGGAGTAAAAACGGTCTCATATGGAAAACAATTGCAAGCACACAGCCATCGGAAATGTTCCAGAGAATCTCTAGGTAATCAGTCAATTGTCTATGCCGGTTTTAAAAATGTCACGTGTTCTTAATCAGACCAGTAAGAGGCTGCAAATGGTCGTGATTAAGGATATCATCCAACTTCCTCCAAGGGGTGACCGTACATTGTTAAACGAATTCCCAGTATAGACCACAAACCTTAGCGACGATTTTAGTAGTGCAATCGCGTTATATGTTTAATGGCGGGTCGCAAATCAAAATCACGGAAAGTGATACAATATTAAGATGAAACAGAAAAAAATCGCAACATAAGAAAAAGAAACTTACCGAAACATATTGAAATATTTTTTGTTCTTCTTTTGGGTGTTTGTGTTTTTCTATTTGGGCGTTTGTTTATTCGCTGCTGTTGTTCCCTTTTTTGTTTGCTCGTATATCTCCTACGCTACACCTCTCCCCGAAAAAAACAATATTTTTGGACACCGTTTATACCGTAGTGTTAAGCATTTTATATGTGAAATAATTAGTTTTTATTATTTATGTCTGGTGACAACCGGTTTAAAAGATTAAAGATATTCAATAATAATTTGGGAGGCTGGAAGTTGCTAAAAGTTTATTTCTATTCATCCCCTCCGCTCAAAACTATTTTTCATTTATATGAAGATCTAACCGTATGCCGGTTGAGGTGGACAAATTTGACATATGATTGCCACGTATGTCCATTCAATAGACAGATCTTGTAATGTATCAACATCTACTGTGATACGAAATCCCGATTTTTACTGTCTCATTCGATTAAAAGGGACTGCCCAGCAATCTTAATTGATATTGAATATGGACTAATTGATCATTTATATCTTACTTCTTAATACCCAGAATGCTTACACATACGGACAGACACTTATACCTCCTTCGTTTTCTTTTTAGGTGAAATGTGTTCATTTAGGATGTCTCAACAATCATGGCGCACGATGTGATACCTATGACATAGTCTATACAAGTCTAAGGCTTGATTTTGATTGGGACATCAGCGGTTACTTAGCAGAAAAATCAAAGAGTCTACAACGATATGTCACCGTGTTGATTTATCTTCTATCCGTGAATAAAATTGGGATTTTCCAATCATTTATTTATTTATATGCATCCATATAAGAGTGCGACATGTAATTTCAGACAGATCACCGGCATATTTATTTACACAGACGTCATCAATGTGAATGAGGCATCGAAGCTGCAGGAATGGCTCTCTTCTCTACAATTATCATACACAGAGATCGATACAAGTGAAAATCAAACATTAACATTTAAAAGAGAATTTTTAAGAGGAAAGAAATCATCTAAGTCAGACCCTCAAATAGTTTGTACAGACATTGACCTCCTGACATTCTCCTCTATTCAATTTGAAGAAGGGATCGCTGCAATGTTTCATGTTTTAGCCAATCAGCACACACCATTTTTAATGGTGAGTAAATGTAGTCACATACATTTGACGCTTTTAATTACTCAATCCGCAGGCGAAAACAAAAAGAAACAAGGACACTTAAAAGTTACAGAATTTGTCTGTCTCAAGAATAATGCTACAGTAGCTTACGCTAACATATGGGGTGTTCTACTTTTGTTTGTTGTTTTAATATCTATTTAAGAGGGACCACCGTGACCCAGTGGTTAGCGCGTTCGACTTTGAAACGAGGGTTCCGGGTTTCGAGCCCAACCATATTGCGGTTGGATGTTCCTGTGTTTTCGCTGATACAGTTAAAACAGAGGTTCAATGTCACAGTAGGTATACGTTAAAACGCTCCCAGCTCTACGGCAGTACAATGTAAATATGTTGCCCTTGGCCGGCACACAGTGACGTCTCCATAAAAGTGAAAAATCTTCAAGGACAATTCTTGAAACGAGAAAAGACCTCTGGAAAACAATGCGAATTTTTTAAGATTATGTTTCCAAATGGTCAGTTAGTTATTATTATTAATGTATATATACACAGCCAATGTTATTTGTTTTATGTATTACAATTATCAATAAAAATCAGCGTGGCGTCATGACGCGCAGTAACTTTACAACTGGGAACTACTTCTTTTTTACGTCTTTTTTCATTCTGTAACTCGATCATGTTCCGTGCAACATATCCCGGCGCTTGAGCTGTGTAGTCCTACATGTAAGCTGTATGTGTAATGCACAATCAAGTTAACTCCGTTCTTACCGCTGCTGCATTTACAGGAAGACCATCTGTCAAATAAACGGGTACACAAAACTGCAAATTCGTCTCGGCAAAATGGATCCGATTTTATTGCGCAATTTCTTTTCTTTATAAAAATTCACACGAACAATAGAAAGAAAGGAACCCTTGGTTTAGTTACTTCTTTGTCAGCGGCAACCCTCCATTAATGAATTTCTTATAGGAAACGCATGCTCTAGAGTATCGTATTTACTGAGGGATGTATACTCCATATACAGGTGCTGCTGGAATATTAACGCTTTTTAACAACAAGAGGGCCCACTGTTATCGAATGTATAGAGCATTGCGCTTTAAACCACTCAGTCTCTCACCTCTTGTTAATGCGGGTTCCCTGATTATGTGAGAAAGTTTCCCAGTTTACTTTCGGAAGGCCGTTTGTCTCTCGTCGGGTGCATTTGTAACCAGGCTCTCCCCTCCTCCAATGAAATGTGGCCGCTACAATAAGACTGATAGATTGTCGAGTGTGGCGTAAAGCAAAAACAAGCAAACAAAATTTTAGCAACAACACATGCTTACGTGATCCGAAAAGGAATAGAGAATTTGAATTCAGATAATGATCGTTGTATAGAGACGATATGAAGGGCAACTTTATATTGAAAATAAGAAATGTGTTAGCAATGACCCATAGGAAAAGCGAAATAATGATTTAAAAGTGAGAAATTCAGCGGCAATATTTTATACAACAAACGTACGTTGAAAAAAATAAAATATAATGAACTCGAGGATATATTATTGCAATTCACAGTTAAAACAAGACCGAGGGAAAGACAATTATTTTAATGCCCTAAAACTAGACAGAAATAAAGATTTGTCGTAGGGAGGGCCTTATTGTGTATACGAATAATATCATTATATATTGTATGTACATGAAATCGACTTAGCTTATTTTATCAGTGTCTGTTCTGTTTTGCTATCGTCTTCTTCACTCTTATCTTCAAAATAACTTAATCGGTTTTGTGTCACTTAAGTACCGTTTTGCATTTCTCTTGTTTTATTGGGGCATGAACGCAACGGAGCGTAGGAAAAATTCTGTGAAGCACGAAGTGGGGTCACAGTACACTGCGCCACTTGCTCACACAATCTTGTTGATGCGCATGAGCCTCTCGACAATTAACCCGTGACCTATTGAATATCGCTTGTGTGACCTATGGAGTCTGCTTGTTTCCGGCTTCCACTGCGACGCTTTGCTCATCGTTTCCGGGGAGTGTCGTGTGAGCAGATCTCACGTAATACGCGCTGAACCGATGGCGCGCGCCAAATCCTCGCCGTGTATGGGAGTCTTTAAGTTAACCGATAAGTGAGCTAGAGCAAATATCTTAAAATTAAATCCTCCTACTTACCCTACGCGATAGCAAACTGCAGCGGAAAGTAATTTGCTAGAAAGCAAGAACAACTTTCATTCAGTTTCTGTTATTATTTTCATTGATTTTGATGTTGGTTTTGTTATTTATATAGGAAAAAACATTTTGGGAACCTCGCATTAAGGTCAAATATGACAGTTTTCTCTTTAATTCAGCGGGTCACTAAGACAGATTTTACTGTACGTTACAGACCAAGAGATGGACAAAAACGGTTCCCAGGATATACAAGAAATATGATCATGTGCATGGGAAGAGTAAGTTCACCTTGTCGACTGATCATACCCGCCAAGAGATATACCGTACTTGTCCTTATAAAAGCGTCTGTTCTAATAACTTCATCCAAGGATATATTTTCATGGAGACTAGTTTTATGCTTGAAAATAAGACATTTTATTGTGGCCTTATTCGTAAACTCAAACGAATATTTACAATGATAACTCAAACTCAAGTGTGAATACAGGAATAGCCCGCCATTTCTGTACCGTATATTATCGGCCTCAAGAAGTAATGTTATCTTTAGAAATGAAGTCATATCTTCCCTCTCGATAAACGTTAAATTAACTAGATTCTAATTTTTTCTGTAAAATTTATACTTTTTTCTGTAAATTTTACACTTCGTTCTGTAAAATTTACAGAAAAAAGTGTACATTTTACAGAAAAAAGGGTAAAATTTAAAGAGAAAAGGGTAAACTTTAAAGAAAAAAGTCTGAAAAAATTGTAAATGTCCCTAATAAGCTTCCGCAGCGTCTTGTAGTGTTGATAGCTGTTTGTGTCGTGTCTTTTCTATTTGGCCATGCTTTCGTCTGCCTTTGGATTTTTGAATTATTGATTCCCCCCTTGGTATTTTCTAATGTCAACTTTTAGAAAAAAAACTGCAGAAAGACAGTTAACACTGTAAAAACAGTAAAATCCTCCACTATCCAGTTGATCTGTGAATAAACCGGAACATATATACCGGCAGGGTTCTCCAAAACGTTCTTCACTTGAGGGTCTAAAAAGAGGCGGAGACCAATCTAGGGATAATGAGAGTACCAACTGCCCGACAGAAAATTAAATGCCTTAAAGCTCTGACAACAAGAAAAATAGGCGGAACTAACCAGTTGTTTTCGCTTTCCCAGTTTTGAGTAAAAGCATCGATAGCTTCGGTATTGGGATTCCAATACAAGAATTTGAACCTAGTAGGCTTAGAATTAAGATTACTAGCAAAACAGTTAATCGAGTGTGGACCCAATAAGTTATTTAAGAAGTTGTAAAACTCACAAGAAACGCCCAAATTTTTATGATCAACCAACTTGCTGATGTAATCAGCTCGAGTGATAGCAAACCGGGGACCCACTGAATATCCAATGAAATACTGTATTCAGTACAAACCGAGAAAATAGACAAAGCCAGTTTCTGAAGATGGACTTTATACTGCCACACCTAATAATAGGGATACAGTTTTGATTGTCAGTAAACCACCTGATTGACTTACTCTTAAGACAATCTTCAAGTGACAATAAAGCGAGCTAAATAGCTCTAATCTCCCACGTGGAGCTTCTGTTACAATTGTCACCCATCAACATACTATGAACAGTTTTACTATCAAGTTCTAATGTATGTGGACCACACGCATACCAACTTTCATCAGAACACACAATAATGGAAGCAGTGGAGAAAGAGACTAACTTTTAACTTTTCACTTTGATTAGATTGTCCGACTAAAACTTTAACTTAAAGTTTGTACCGCAGTAAAAATATATTTATCGTTGTTCATTAAAAATCCAACGTTAATTAACGTATTTTGACTAGCTCAGAATGAGAGGGCTTCGTCTAAAGAAGAACATTTGCCGAAAAAATCATCTAATTACATTTAGTCAGAAAATTTACACACCCTGATAAGTAACTCATAGCAAATTGTGAATGAAGAAAGAGTGACCGGTATACTTATAGAAAAGGTATGACATCCAATCAAAGGATTGTTTATAAGAAGTACTATCACGTGATTCTTAAAATAGAAACACACGTGTTAAAGTAAACTTAATAAATACATTTATATCAAGACCAGTCAATCCACGGGTGCTAAACAGAGAATAAACTTTGATTGACCTTAATGACACACCTAGTAAAATTTGCTACATTGTATTACTACTACATTGTATCACTTCCAATTAATACATTGCCCTCGGGGATTCAATCAGCACAAAGAGCTATTGATTATATTGTTAGGCATAGTGTTTTACATTTCTTCTAGGGAATCAAAATTGCATCATCAAAGAAAATGTCAAAAGTAGGGGCGGCATTTGCTTCAATTACCCGCGTGCAGCACCCTGATTAGGATAAATACGATATATCGCGTACATGGGGTATTTCTAAGTGAAAACAAGTTTGTGAGGAGAACAGCCTAACAATTCCTATGAAACATGCTTGGAAGCTTTAGACCTAAGGAATGTTGTATAGGCAAACAAAATCGTTATAATGTCGATAGAACTTGCAAAATACTGGATTGAATCGATTGTTTGAACCACATTTAAAACCAATTTGTCAGAGACCAGTTTTGATTTAAAATGTGACCTTGTGAGTCAATTCAGTTGAGAAACATATATGCATTATGCAGGATATCTAATTTTTCGAAATAAATGTGAGAAAGTGACAATGGAGGAGTTATCTGATTTGTCATTACATGCAGAATTCTTTATTCACCGCTTTTCTATTCCAGTTCCCATGGGATTCCCCTTGGATGTATCTGGTTGTGTTCATCATTTGAATGGGGACTTCAAATTATTTGACATCGTTTTGTAGCAGAGTGAAGTATAGCTCTGATTTGATTTCTATATATTTTAGTTATACCCCCCACCAACAAAGTTGTAGGGGGGTATACTGGATTCACGACGTCTGTCCATCTGTCTGTCCGTCTGTCCGTCTGTCTGTCTGTCCGTCTGTCTGTCTGTCTG
>JACSZP010009465.1:0-11035 GCA_016161895.1 Pinna nobilis | reverse complement strand
TGTTTGTTTGTTTGTTTTAATCTGCCTAAGGACACTTTTGTTTAAACCATATTTCATTGACTCAATATATT
Source organism: Pinna nobilis (assembly GCA_016161895.1). Classification (NCBI taxonomy): domain Eukaryota; kingdom Metazoa; phylum Mollusca; class Bivalvia; order Pterioida; family Pinnidae; genus Pinna; species Pinna nobilis. Next base: position 10,964 of record JACSZP010009465.1, on the reverse strand, counting down.
ATACATATACATGTATAAGTTCATCATCTATACTGGCTGCCTCTAAAAGCGGGTATTTTGCTTTTCGTAACTTACGATAAGACAATTCGTAACTTTAGGAGAGCCCCTATGCTGTCGTAAGTTACGAACGAATTTTTGACGTAACTTAAGTTTACGAAGTTTAGTAAAACAGACGTTGACGCAATTTTATCGTAAGTTACGTTTACGATCAAATCGTAAACTTACGAAGTTTAGTAAAACTCACTCCAGAAGACTAACAAACAAACTATTCACAGCGACAAAAACGCTTAAAAATCGTCACTGTGAAAGTTTTATGGTGGCAAGTCTTTAAGCAATATTTGGTTCAACTCTTTAGAATATTAGATGTTCTAGGGCACAACCATTTGCAGTGACCGCCTTCAGCCAGTCGCAGTAATGACACATGATATTTACGACCAATATCAGAGGTGGGGGTGGCATAGCCGAGTGGTAAGCGCGTTCATCTTCGAATTGCAAGATCCGGGCTTTGAAACCGGGCTTTGGCCGTCCGTCTTTCGGACGAGACTGTAAAAAACGAGGTTCCGTGTCACATTAGGTGTTGGCACGTTAAAGAACCCCTTCCCCCTGCTCTACGGCCATAATAAGTATATGCAAAATGTGTCGCCCTTCACCGGCAAACGGTGACGTCTCCATATAAGTGATATATTCTTGAATGGGTCGTTAAACAACAATACAACGACAACAACAACAACCAAAAAACAATAAACAACTGATATCGATATTTCACTGAACTAGCAGAGTTTCCATGGATAATTTGCGAAGGATGAGGCATTCCTTCGAGGAACGTTGGCTCCTTCCAGATACATGTTCCAATCCACTAGGGAATTGAATTTCGGTATTGGTATTTTTTGTGTATTAAGATCATGGTAATTCAAGACTTTTTATATTGATGAGGTCTCGTATTTTCGATTATCAATTGATATACATATAGATCCAATTTTAATTTGAATATATGTAACTGGAGTTTGAAAATTCAAGCTACATCCTTCCGTGATGTAGTTTATCCCGGAAAAAACACTTGCAAATGTTTGTTTCCTAGTTGTCTTTGTGCATTCAGACAGAATTAATCTGGAGTAGTACCAATAACTAGCTTTTCGTAAGCAGTGGAATAAGTCGTCATGGAGCCTCGGGTTTTTGTTCTAAGTTCTAATTCTCATGAACTTATAGTTATATGAACGTCATGTAAGGTTAAAACAGTATTCAAAGAAACTTACAGAAATCAACAAAAGTAACCATCCCTTTGTTGTAGACCGAACAAGCAACACAATTTGTTTCAATTATTATCATGATACTATTGTTTAAGCTGTAAAATAACATATACTTTTTTAAAGAGTATAAAACAAAACATGCGCCCATAAGAATTACCATTGTTGACGACGATAGATACAGATAATAAAAGTTACTTGCGTTACCATTTGATGCTCTCAAAGTTTCAGTTTAAACTACACTAACATGCACATCTTTTGGTAATTAAAAATGAATTATTGAAAATATATCATAAATTTCATTCGGTGATTTGGTACACCACTATGATTGTACAGTAAACCTTACATTAATGTTAGCCTTTAATAAAAAAAAAGTCTGAAAAATATATCCCCTAAATGAAATAAGAAATTGATTGATTATTTTATTTATTGATTTAAATATTTTGATCTGCAGATAAAAACATAATTTTTTCCAATATGTCTTAAATTGAGATAAAAAAATTAAAAAGTTAAAATGAGAATAATCGTTAATTGCTTGAATCGGTCGGATCACATTGTGTCTTTTCAAATAAAATGTTCTCTTTGATGTTTTTGAAGTAGTTACAAAAAGAAAACGCTTGTGAATTATAATACATATTTCATGTAGATTTCAATTGGTCTCGGGAAATAGATTTTATCCCACTTGAGACAAAACTGTCCTATGAAAACTATAAACAGAGACAACGTGCCGACTATACATTTTGCCATACATAGCTCTCTATTTTAAGTCACTGCAGTATGATGTAGCTCATTGTTGAATGTGCTAAGCACGTCGACTCATAACAGCCACCCGTGATTATACGTCTATGCTTCGAGACACAGTGACCATTGGCACTTTCCATATATGAAAGGTCTCAGCATTGGACAAGATAAAAAGGTAAATATAACCAACAATGATCAATCTCATAATTCGTGTCAGGAATACAAAATAAAGAATTGGGAAAACACGGACCCCTGGACACACCAGAGATGGGACCATGTGCCTAGGCGGAGTAAGCATCCCTTGTCAAACGCTTAAACCGATGGTAAATGGTGCGCACTGTATCGTGATCAGGCAAACGGAGTTATCAGTAGTCAGCTTGTGAAAAGTAGTCCTACAGTTGGCATGAAGCACGTCAAACAATATTTTACATAAAGACAGGTTGTACTGGAAAACTAGACCATTATAATCACAATAGAATTACCGAAATGCTGACTTTCACCGAAACCTTTGGAACATCTGTAACATCAACTTGTTTGTCAGAAGCCTTCCTCGATTTAAAAACTGATCATATGAAAAACAAGCTCTTGCGTATCGAATCATTTTAGAAACACAAATTCCATATGCAGGTGATTATTGAACTTTGGTTGTTGTTATATTGTTGTTTAACGTCCTGCTCAAGAATATTTCACTCATATGGAGACGTCACCGGGTGCGGGTGAAGGGCAACAAGTTTTGCTTATGCTCGGCACTTATGGCCGTAGAGCAGGAAGGGTTCTTTAACGTGCCAACACCTACTGTGACACGGGACATCGGTTTTTACTGTCTCATCCAAAAGACAGGGACGGCCAACCGCGGAGTGGCGCTACGCAGATTCAAACCCCGGACCCTCCAATTCGAAGTCGAACATGCTAACCACTCGGCCACGGAGGCCCCTTGAACTTTGGTACATTATTATGGGGTGTTTACGATGGTGAAGCTAAAGTCATACTATTTATCATTAGGTTGAGGCGTAGATATCATATCTCAAATTCACACCTGATCTATGTGTCAAGAAAGTAAGGTTCGGTCTTCAGAGTATGCTAAACTTAAATTAGATTGCTGGTTCGACATCTTACCGTTGAATACATTGAAGTTGTTTCGTCGTAAATCTAAGAACAATTGCTATAAACAAAGATTGTTGATACACTGCTTTTCGTTCTTTGGATTTAATGTCACAACGTCAAGTATTGGCTACGTGCTAAGATTAGATACTGAATATAATTAAAATTATTTTGCATATGTCAACATTTTTAAGGGACGCTTCTCTTACATGTGGCCAAAATATTAAAATGATAATGGATCATTGCATCCTGTTTATTATATATGCATAGTCTGTCTCAAAGAAATATATCAAGGAAATTATTAACACACAGGTCGTAAAAAAAAAGATCAGATAACAAATTTCACACGATAGATTACCGCAAACCAAAAACAAAAAACATACAATACTGCAAACAATAACGCAGACACTAATACATCGCTGTTAATAGTATATAAGAATCGCATTAAATATTGGTATGTTCAGGTGCTCAGAAAGTCGAAACTGTTTCATGAGTTGTGCCCTTCGTTCACGTAGTTTTGGATCTGGTTGGCACAGTGGGGGAGACAAAAATATCGATTTTAAATTATCGAATTTCAAAAAAAAATATCAAAAAATTATAAGTTGTACTCCTTCAAATAAATATCAGTAATGACAGTGAGCGTTGTATACCGGGCGTTGGTGCTCTTGGTAATTTTCAACTTTAAGACAAACTTTATATATATTTCTACTCATATTTTTCTAGATAAGATTTCTCCAATATCCGACGTACATCCGTCAGTATATTTCAAATCTATTAAATATTTTTGAAAACGATCAAAATATTTATTTGCAATTGCTTCCTTTTCTTCTTTGCCTCTGTTCCCCGACATGCCGAATAGAATAACATTATATGCCCAGCTTCGGATAAACCTCGACATTTGGTTAGCATGATCTGATATGGTAGACTCTACAATTATAAATTAGCAATTTCAGTGTCAGAATCGTGGGACAGACATTAAAATTAAACAATATATGGTGAAAGTGCAAGAATTGAAACCGTATACACGTATTTTACGACTGAATAAGAAGCGTGCATTATGTTTTGGTTTATTTGAGCAGAGACAAATGCTACTTAAGGAACTCGAGTAATATATTACAACGAACAACGATAGTGTTTTTGTGACATGATACCTCGGTTTTTACTGTGTTATCCGAAGGGTGTTTTATTGTTTAATGTTCTCAAGAATCCTTTCCCTATATGGAGACGTCACCATGTGCCATAAAGAGCAATTATTTAGCATATGCTTGGCATTTCTGACCGTAGAACAGAGGGGGTTCTTATCGTGGCAAGAACTAATGTAACACGAGGCCTCGATATCAACTATCTTGTTCGAAGGACAGGAATAACCAATCGTAGCGTGGTACGGGCTCGAACCTACGACCTCACGAAGGCACACAAGAATTAGCTACGAGGGCTCCTGTCACTTTATAAGCAATAATCGGAATGTTATAGCTCAGTCACTGGGTGAATATTTTTTTAACCTTGGATCTCTTAACCTCAACACTTTAGTTTTGTTATTCGTATTACGTTTTGGAAGATGGTCTTTAGCCCCNNAAAAAAATTTTTTGATCATCTATATTCACCATGCGAAATGACATAGCCTCCATTGATTTTCCTCCCTACCAACAAAAAATCGATTCACCAAATTTCTTAAAGATATGAGGGTGGTCTGATCCAAAAGTAGCAAGAAACAAACAGTAAATTTACCCGTGATCATTCCCTTGTCAATAGACGGAACACTTCTGTATTCATATTTTCTCGTCGACACCAGTTCAAGTCCGAGAGAGGACACGTCCGGATCAGAGAATATCATTGCCATATCCTCAACAGGCCGGATTTGGTAGACGGGTAAATTGATCTGGTGGAATTCTTCCTTTAATATCAAACATTACGCATGGTATGAAAGGACCAATTACTTTTTGTGAGATTATTTATTTCTGGCTGTGAGACTAAATCATTTGATTTCAAAACGAGTTTTTTTGTTACTTGTTCATATATAAGGAATTTTCATTATGTTAAAAGTCAAGGTATTGGTATATTTTCTTATATTTTAATACCCGAGATGAGAACCTTTACAGAGAAAATTGAAAGAAAATAGGTTGTTTTTAATAAATCGAGGTCATTTTTAGTTTATTCTGTATTTTTTTGGAAAGTGTTTCCTACTTATTACCTGAGAAATCAAGTTGTCTTTCAGCATACCATGGCACACCTTCGTTAGAGTTCTAAATGCCCGCTCCGTTTTCTTCTCGATATCGTTTACGGATATTACCAAGAAGTAGGCACCTGGAAGATTGGCAGAGGGTTACACAAATAAAATCCGTGGCCATATTAATTGAGTATTACGCTTTAAACCACTTAAGTCTCATATCTCTAGTCAGTGCGGGTTCACTGGGATATTTGTTGAATGTCTGAGAAAGTTTGTCAATTCACTTGCAGAGGACCGTTTGTCTCTACATTTATCTGGTCCTGTCCTCTGCAGATGAACAATGGGCACCATCTTTTGACTGAAAGATTGTCAAGTGTGTCTTTAAGCCAAAACAAACAGAGGGAGTAATGAACCTTAAGATGTGTCTTTGCTAAGTTACTGTTGATTTATTTTTTTTAAACATTTATTACCCCAGCATCAGTTGATGCTATTGGAGGTGGGGAGCTCCAACCAAACCTCTCACAAAATTCATATTCATTTGGGAACACATAATATGACATGTTACAATACAATACAGCACAAATGAGCAGCCATTTACACACTGACTCTTACTTCTTATGTAAGAAACAGTCGCAACACAACTATTTAGTTATCTCAGCATACAAAAGAGACATAACGTCTTGTACTCATTAATACACAAAACGAACGCAACAGTATTGGGAATAAGAAAAAAGCTCAATAAACTATTTGGTAACAGGTAAGGTGGACATGCTATAGTTGACATTTGAATATTAAAAATTGTTTGCATCATCAAAAAAAGTTAACAAGAGATCATATATAGACATTACGTTTGTACATGTAATATTAAATATATGTATATTCAAGGGATATAAGTATAGGCAGTACATGGATATATATGTACATTTGTCTGGCTTATCACGAATCAAAAGGAAAGGCTATTAATTAAAGCTGTCTATGCTACAAGAAGTACAAGTTTGGCCTGACAGAAAATGTATTTCATGTAAATACAACATTATGAGGTGTTCTGCATTAAAACAAAAAGTCAAGATTGAAGAATTTGCAGGGTTTCCAGAAGTGCAATCCAACTTCTCAGAACATTAGACATATTATCAAAAGTATCATCTTGTTTTCAAATAAACTCTTGAACTAGAAAATTGTATTTGATATCCTTAAGCAGACTTACAATAGAGAGGTTTTTATTCATACATCTCATTCTATAGATGTATACTTTAATTATAAGAAGTATTGCATTATTTATATTTGTAATGGGATCTTTTTGGTCGAATAAACCAAATAAAAATACTTCTTTGTTCAAAGGAAAGAAAGGAATACATGTATTTTAAGCTCAATTCTTTTGAAATTATTCAGTAAAATCTGCACTTTATCACATTCCCATAGAAAATATGTAGTATGGTTTCATTTTGAGAATGACAAAAGGAACACAGGGAGGAGTTAGTTAAACCAATTTGATGTTAATCCAATGTATTTGTTTGTTGTGAAAATATGATGGTTTACCCTATATTGGAGCCATTGTAGTTTTGGATCATTAGTAACTTTAAAAGGGAGAATGTATATATCCTCCCAAGTTTTATTATCAAAATCAAAAGAAGACCGCTTTCCCTGAGATGTTGGTAAGGTACCATTTGTATTTAAAATCCCTTACATTCTCTTTGAGCCTTTTATATGTTTCAGTATAGATTGTAAGTGTAAGGGAATATATGGATAAAACACTTTAGACTGACTTTGATTAAAATTAATATTTTTCATAATTTTTCTTAATGGCAGAAATGACACTATATTATTGTAGATAGTTACTGTTTAAATCAAATTTTCTAATAAACTCATCAAATGTGTAAAATGAACCATTATTCCATATGTCATTAACTGTAATAATTCCTTTTCGTACCAAGTTTTGAAAAAAGATTGTTTTGTTATCTATCAGAACCTTTTCATTGTACCAAATTGGTATTAATAATAATTTATCTCTACAATCCATATTTTCTCTTTTTTGTATCATAGTTAGCCATGATTCAAAAACATCTTCCAAAATATATCATTTGTTTTTTTTTCTTTACATATCTCTATATATTTAGCCCCACAATTTGACAATTTCATTATATCAATTTCACTTGTTAAAATGTTTTTCCACTTCCCCTTACTTGTAAATATTCTTCTTATAAAAGATAATTTTAAAAATTTAACATTAGCTACCAGATTCATCATTTTTAATCCCCCATTTATATATTCCTTTACAACGATATCCCTTTTAATTTTATCAACTTTACTGTTCCAAAGAAAATTATACAATTCTTTAATAATAATTTTATGTACTTGTCACTAAGACTAGGTAATGACACGAAAAGATGATTAAACTGAGAGCTAATTAAAGATTTAATAATTGTTATTCTTCTTATAGGGAAGAGATTCCTTTTGCTCCACATATTAGTTTTGTAATTTTGTGTAAATCAATATCAAAAATTATACCTAAAAGGGAAAAATTAGTAATTCCCCATTGCAAATTCCAATTAGGACAGAGTTTTTTGTCACAAAATCTTTTACTACCGATCCAAACAACCTGAGTTTTTTCGATATTCACTTTAAGACCAGAAACATTTGCAAAAATCTGTAGTTCATTCATGGCAGCTAAAAGGGAGGTTTTAGAGTCATCTAATATTAAAGTAATATCGTCAGCATATTGTGAAATAAACATCGGTAAATTATCAATATTTATACCTCTAACTGAAGGGTTTTGTTTAAGTCTATGCCAACAAATTTCAATTTTGATTCTTTATTACGCACATAAGAGCCGTATGTATAAATGTAGATTTCTACTAAAAATGTCTACTAACCGGATTTTATCTCCATTCCTCGGTTGATTACGAAATGTCAACAGATGATTGATGTTTAATAAGTTCAAGTTCGTGTTAATCTGCTTCAAAATAGTCATACCAGCCTTTATGTTGATTGGCCTGTGTAATAAGTATTTTAAATGAAAAACGTCAAAAACGGGCAATAGATAGACAGCAGATCAGCTTATATCAAATGACATTTTAATTTTGTGTATAGTATACTATTTCATTTATTTCTTTGCGGATGTGTTGAAAAGTGGTTCGAGTAAAATCTGTAGCACGAATCATTTCAATCCATAACATGCAGTTTGTATGCATAGCAGGATTTATCCGCGAAAGGAGGTTTTCTGTTTTACCTGACTCACTTTCATTACTATGTTTGTCTAAATTTACGAAAAAGTAACGACTTTTTCTATTAGTGAATTGTTTCCAGTTTGCACTCATAAATAAACAACAACATAAAACAAAACAACATAAAAACCAACCCCAAAACCCAAAACAAAATAGAATGCCTTTTTCTTACTTAAAAAGCTAATTTTTCCCTTTTAGGAGTAATTTTTGATATTGATTTACACAAAATTACAAAACTTTGACAAGAAAATAGTTAAACTTAAACAAATATTTAATATGTGGAGCAAAAGGAATATCTCCCCTATAGGAAGAATAACAATTATTAAATCTTTACTTATCTCTCAATTGAATCATATTTTTCATCACATTATCTAGTCCTAGTGACAAGTACATAAAAATTAATAATAAAGAATTGTATAATTTTCTTCGGAATAGTAAAGTTGATAAAATTAAAAGGGATATAGTTGTAAAGGAATATATAAATAGTGGAGTAAAAATGGTTAATCTGGTAGCTTATGTTAAATCTTTAAAATTATCTTGGATAAGAAGAATATTTACAAGTGAGGGGAAATGGAAAAACATTTTAACAAGTGAAATTGAAATAATGAAATTGTCAAACCGTGGGGCTAAATATATAGAGATATGTAAAGAAAAAACAAATGATATATTAGGGAAAGATGTTTTAACTCACGGCTAACTTTGATTAAAAAATCTAAATAGATTTTAGAGATGAATTATTATTAATGCCAACCTGGTAAAATGAAAAGTTTCTGATAGATAACAAAACAATCTTTTTCAAAACTTGGTACGAAAAAGGAATTATTGCAGTTAATGACACATGGAATAATTGTTCCTTTTAAACATTTGATGAGTTTATCAGAAAATTTAATTTAAACAGTAACTATCTACAGTAATATAGTGTCATTTCTGCCATTAAAAAATTATGGAAGATATTAACTTTAATCAAAGTCAATCAAAAGTGTTTTATCCGTATAATCCCTTACACTTACAATCTAAACTGAAACATATAAAAGGCTCAAAGAGAATGTATAAGATTTTAAATACTAATCGTACCTTACCAACATCTCAAGGGAAGTGGTCTTCTTTTAATTTTGATAAGAAAACTTGGGAGGATATATACATTCTCCATTTAAGAGTAACTAACGATCCAAAAACTACAATGGCTCCAGAATAGGGTAAACCATCATATTTTAACAACAAACAAATATTTACATCAAATTGAACTCCTCCCTGTATTCCTTTTGTCATTCTCAAATTGAAACCATACTACATATTCTATGGGAATGTGATAAAGTGCAGATTTTACAGAATAATTTCAAAAGAATAGTTGGGCTTAAAATTATTCCTCTCTTTCCTTTAAACAAAGAAGTATTTTTATTTGGTTTATTCGACCAATAAAGATCCCACTACAACTATAAATAATGCAATTCTTCTAATAATTAAAGTATACATCTATAGAATGAGATGTATGAATAAAAACCTCTCTATTGTAAGTCTGCTTTAGGATATCAAATACAATTTTCTAGTTCAAGAGTTTAATTCAAAACAAGATGATACTTTTGATAATAATTCTGATGTTCTGAGAAGTTGGGGTGCACTTCTGGAAACCCTGCAAATTCTTCAATCTTGACTATTTCATTTAATACAGAAAACTTCATGATGTTGTATTTTACATGTACTACATTTTCTGTCAGTGCAAACTTGTACTTCTTGTAGACTATATAGCTTTAATGAATAGCCTTTCCTTTTGATTTCGTGATAAGCCAGACAAATGTACTTGTATATCCATGTACTGCCTATACTTATATCCCTTGAATATACATATTCTGGTATCTATTAAATATTACATGTACAAACGTACTGTCTATATAGTATCTCTTGTTAAATTGTTTTGATGATGCAAACAAATTTTTATATTCTAATGTCAACTGTATTATGTCCACCTTACCTGTTACCAAATAGTTTATTGAGCTTTTTTCTTATTCCCAATACTGTTGCGTTTGTTTTGTGTATGAATGAGTGCAAGATGTTATGTCTCCTTTGTACGCTGAGATAACTAAACAGTTGTGTGTTGCGACTGTTTCTTACATAAGAAGTAAGAGTCAGTGTGTGAAGTGCTGTTCAGTTGTGCTGTATTGTATTGTAGCATGTCATATTATGCGTTCCCAAATAAATATGAATTTTTGTGAGAGGTTCAATTGGAGCTCTCACCCTCCAATAGCCTCAACTGATGCTGGGGTAATAAATATTTTTAAAAAAATAATTAATTAACAGAAACTAAGCGAAGACACATCTTAAGGTTCATTACTCCCTCTGTGTTGGTTGTTTTGGCTTAAAGACACACTTGAAAATCTTTCAGTCAAAAGATGGTGCACAGTTTTTATCTGCAGAGGACAGAACCAGAAAACAAATGTACAGACAAACGGTCTTCTGCAAGTGAACTGACAAACTTTATCAGACATTCAACAA
>JACSZP010009461.1:0-22024 GCA_016161895.1 Pinna nobilis | reverse complement strand
ATACTGTAAATCCAGTTTTATTTGCGAGAATTTTATTTTCGCGTAATTGCGCGAGAGCACTTACTCGCGAAAATATAGTTATCCCTAAATATTCTTTTCTTAGATTAACAAACTCCACACAACATAACATTTATACTTAACATACACATGCGCAAATATATAGTGTCGCGAATAATTGCATGGCTACCGATTCGCCAAAATAAGGTTCCGCGAAAATTTCTGGATCTAAAGTATTCTTGCCGTATTTGCACAAATTCAAAATTGTGCTAAGAAGTCTGTACCCCCTCAGATTGCTAGAATATCAGTACCTTAATCTGAGTGCATGTACAGTAATTAAATTTGAAGTGGATAAAAAGAATGTGATCAGGGTTGGCATTCGTCTTAATGAAGGTGAAAATTCATGCTGTACTATTTTGATGAACCCGTGCAAAAGTACTGAGAATAAGCCAAATTTGTAGCCCTTTGCCATCACATGGTGATGTCTCCTTATACATGATAATATATGAGTCTGACATAAAACAACAATGCAATAAAACCAACCAACCAGGCAGCAATAAACGATTATTGACATTAGGACAGGTTAATTGTTGTTGTATGGTTGTTTAACATCCCACCCAAGAGTCATTCACTTATATGGAGACGTCACTATGCTGGTAAATGGCTATATAAAGTTGGCCTATGCTCGTCGCTTGTGGCAATTGAGCAGTGAGGGTTCAATAGCAAGATGGTTTTGATGAGAAAGATCATGTCTTTCAAGAAAAATAGATATTGGTGCACTTTTTATCACATCAACCTGTTCAACACTAAAGACCATAATAAATTGATCCAAGACAACAGAAAGGCACATACCATTTGAATACTTTGGTTGTAAAGGTTAACATGTATATACAGTTGATGTAGTGACCTTGACCTTGGACTACGATATACTTTCAGAAAAATTTGGACCCTATTGTTTGTATATCCTTCTGTAATCCTATATTGTCTCATTCATTCATAAGACCACACTAAAGAACTTTCACTCATGGAGACATACATGCCAGTTGAGGGCTCATGCTACTATGGAGCCTGAACAGCTATGTCACTGTGATACATGTATACAGTGGAGTTGGTCTATAATAAAGTCAAAGAGGATTGACTTATGACTTTGTTGTAGGCATCCTTCATTTTTAAAGCATCAGAATTTACTACATATTAAGATAAATAGTCATGCTATTTGGGGATTTTATTCCTCTTCGTTATAGCAATGAATTCGCTTTAAGCCGATTTGTTATAGACAAGCTCTACTGTAATTAATTACAGTGTTGAAGTAAAATGAAGGAAATAAAAATAGAAACAAGAAAGGACAAGCCAATTGCTCTCTTGGTATCACCCTCAATTCCTCAATGCAGTGTAGAGCGGTTATGTTACTTAATAACCAGATATTGAAAGTAATGCTAAAGCTATACATGCACATGTCTACAAGCGTGAACAACATTTGAAAACATGGCCAAAAAAAATTTTGATAACAAATTTCCTGTAAAGGACAATGGAACCTCATCAAAGCATGCTTTGTATGTGATGGATGAGGAACATTCTTAGAATGAGCCGGAGGGGGTATCTATGTACCCACCTCTTATTTCCCACCCAACAGTGTCAGGTTGACTGCAAATTTTTTACTTTGAAAGATGGCAGTACCGACACTTGCTAGGCCTTATATACCACCAATACAGGTCAATGATATTGACCTCTTTGAAGGTGAGTATAATAGTCTGTACCTTGCCGGACAGCACGGAAATATGCGATATAAATACCATGAGAAGCCGAAGGCGAATGAATAAGAATAACTCTCAATAACTCAAAAACAACAATACTCAAGACTGGGAATCTTGTTACAAATGATGGTTAATCAGCAGGACGTGAAAGAAATCGAAGATGTTCAATATTCCGTTATACTTTTATTGTTTAACTGTTATTTTTTGTCCCACTTAAGAATCTTTCAGTGATACTGTAAATCCAGAAAATTTCGCGGAACTTTATTTTGGCGAATCAGTCGTTGCATAATTGTCCGCGACACTATATTTTCGCGTATGTGAATGTTTACTTAATAGTTTATGCTTAATTGCCCTTGCTAATGTTAGGTTAGAATATTTAGCGAGAACTTTATTTTCGCGATTAAGTCATCTCGCGTAAATACGCGAAAATGAAATTCTCGCAAATAAAACTGGATCTACAGTATGGAGATATCACCGATTACTGGCAAGGTCTTCAATTTTTTATGAGGCTTTGACCTTTGATCTGATTGTCTAGCTACAAAAACTCTACTGCTAAAGTCATGAACTTGCATTAACCATTTAAATTCCACAGGATATAATGGACTGGTCTAAAACAATAGAAAAGACCATACCATTCTGATACTTGGAGTTGAAAGGGTTGATTTTGTGTAGGCCCTATTTGTACATGAATGATATTCAGCATTCAACTGATTTGTTCAGCTTCACATTCTGTAAGATCCTGCGGGCTTAATTATTTTGGCCGAGTTTTCGTGTTCTTTGCATGAGACAGTAAAAAGAGAGGTCCCCTGACAAAGAACTTGTCAGCACATATAAGAAGACTCACTGCTAAACAGCCATAAGTGCCAAGCATAGACAAATTATATAGCTCTTCGCTGGCATACGATGACACCTCCATATAAGTGAAAGATTCTTGAGGTGGAACACAGCAATGCAACCACACATCAACGGAGTCTGTTTATTTATGTGGCATGCTTGTCATTTTAGTATTGTTCTATATTTTAACTTTCCACTTAAGAATCTTTGACATATACGAAGACCACTGTGCTATAAGGGCCTGTTGAGACCACTGTCTAATATTCCTCAAGTTCGAGAGTGGGTCTAATATTGAGCTATTCATCATTTTGACCTCTGGCCACTTGTCTGTTTAAGTTCAGTTTGACCACTTACTGGGGCCTCTGTGGCCGAGTGGTTAGCGTGTTTGACTGCAATCGAAAGATCCAATTTTGAGCCACGTAGTGCCACTCTGCAGTTGGCCGTCCCTGTCTTTCAGATGAGACAGTAAAAACCGAGGTGCCGTGTTACAGTTGGTGTTGGCACGTTAAAGAACCCTCCCTGCTCTACGGCCAGCAGTGCCGAGCATAGGCAAAATTTGTAGCCCTTCACCCGCAAACGGTGACGTCCCCATATGAGTGAAATATTCTTGAGTGGGACATTAGACAACAATACCAATACCATATGAAGACAATAAAAATGCCAGTCATGGGCTACAAATTTTTCCTGTTCATCACTTACAGCCATTACACATTGAGGGTTCTATAATGCCACAACACCTTCTATGACACAATACCTTCTCTTTTTACTGTCTCATGTGAAGGACTAGATATGCCAGCAGCCTCTGATGAAAGGATTCAAATTCACAACCTCGTGTTCTGGGGCCACCGTGACCTAGTGGTTAGCATGTTTGACTTTTTGCCCAAGACTGTTTGACTTTTTTTCAAGCCCAAGCCATGTTGCACTAGGCTGTCCCCATCTTTTGGATGAGACAGTAAAAACCGAGGTTCCATGACACAGTAGGTGTCAGCATGTTGAAGAACCCTCCCTGCTCTACGGCCATAAGAGTGTCGAGGATAGGAAACATTTGTCGCCCTTTACCTACACATGATGACGTCTCCATATAAATGAAATATTCTTGAGTGGGACATTCAACAACAATACAGCCAATCAACCAACCAACCCCATGATCTGATGGCAAGCATGCTAATCATGGAGGCATGATGGCTCTTCTTGGCATCCCCTAGTGCATAGGATAAGATCCTCGGTATCAGTCATATTCTATGCAGCATGAATCAGGTAGGTTTGACCATGACATAATTGAAATGTCGAAATGAAGGCTGTCTTGGTGGCGAAGTGGTTAGAGCAATGCTGTTTAAATCACGAGGTTTCTGACCTTTTGTTGGAATCTGGCCTCAGTTGATTCTACATATCCAAGATAGTTTGCTAGATTTTTTCATTTTTTTTATACGTAACAAAATTCTCGATCATAATTTCATCAAGTTCATTGATTTCTTGATATTTCAGCTAGAAGATGTAATAAACAGCAGGGAAAATTTTGAACAGATAGAGCTAGTCTTGATGGACCACATTAATGCTCAGAGTTCCTGTGGGAAACCCAAAAGCGAGCAGCAGAAGTCATCCCAGTGTAGTTGTAACCAGGCAACACAAAATACCAACGGTAAATCAACGAGTCAGGAACCACAAAAACAACAGTGTAACACCTGTGGCAACTGTGCAAAAGGGAAAGCATGTGTTAAGCCGCCAGTCGGACCAAAAGTCGAAAAAATTGAGAGAACATCTGTAAGTTCAAGCAAAAAGGATAATTCCCATGATGCCCCTGTGTCAGCCGAAATACTGAATGAGGAGTTGAAGGTACAGCAGTTCCCTGACAGTGAATTACCTGGTAAGATATTATTTATACAGTCAACCTACTCTAAGGGACTGTCAAAGGGAAGGTGTAAAAAGGGTCACATATGATTGTCAAAGGGAAGGTGTAAAGAGGGTCACATATGACAGATGGCCTCTTAATTCAGGTACTTTGCATAGGACTCGAGAGTCATTCATTTAGGTAATTTAAGGCAAGTTGTTCATTAATTCAGTGGGTTGCAACATTGTAGGGCAGACGAGACTGTATATGGGAAAAGTGGGAATGGTAATACATTGTATTCATGACTCTTGTGTCCTCTGAGATACTGAACGAGGAGCTGATGGTTCCACAGTTTTCTGACAGTGAATCATCTTGCAGGCCTAACATATGGTTGATATATTGTACAACATTGACCACATATGATGTTGATACATAATACTAACAAGCCAAGAATCTTCACCACCTAAATGCTCCAAGTATGGAGTGTAGGTCAAAGTTTGAAGCCAATCAGCTGTCTTTCCATATGCATGAAAAATTCTTGAGTGGGATCTGAACAATAACGCTATAACAGAATTCATGACCAAATGGTTGACAACCATGATTTTTTGCTTGAGTTGATATGATTTGATTATTAAACTTCCTGCAAACTGAGGTTTTTTTTGTTTGTTATATAAATTTTTTTTTTTTTTTTTTTTTTTTTTTGAGGGGGAGATTGTTACATGTGTATAGGAATCACTCTGTTCAGGTGTCTGTCTGACAACGAAGTTTGAAAGCAGATTCCTCTCAGAGTATAAAGAAAAGGACATCTATATTTCATATACACACCTTCAGCATATCACGTGCATGTTCTACATTTTGATATCATGAGGTATGACCTAGTGACCTTGTCCTTGAACTTTGACCTGCAAACATTGCTGGGTTAAATAGTTCTGAATGTAAAATCTCTTGAGAAACATTTTCCTGTTGATATGGTATATTCATCCTGTCAGGACTATTCTGGTTTCATATGTGTTACAATATATCAGTAATCAGTACATACTTTTATTTCACCATGTAGACACCAGTTATCACATTGGGAGAAGATTCCACATGGCCATGCCCACACAAGTGGAGTGTCAGACATTGAACAAAGTGGACTTTGCCGAGTTTACCAGCACCCTATTGTCAGTGACGGCCAAAGGCATCAAGTAAGTCTGTTGGTTGTTTTGATGTTTATCATATACCCATCAATATTCAAAGTTTTGATACTGTTGACTTCACAGAGTGTTATCTGACTTTCCGGATCACCACACTGTGGTTTTCTGAATCGATATCACCCCTTTGATAAACTGATAATGTAGTACAGCAAGACTACTTTTCCAATGGTACCAACATAGGAAGTTACCTTGATCAATGAACATAATTCCATTTCTGGACAGTTGATATTTTTTGCCGGACTATAAGTTTCATAGAAAGTGACAATTGTGAATAATTGTTGACAGAATAACTTCCTTGTTGGGGTCTCCGTGGCCGAGTGGTTACCTTGTTCGACTGTGAATCAGAAGATCCGATTTCAGGCCGCGTAGCGCCACTCCGCGGTTGGCCGTCCCTGTCTTTCAGATGAGAAAGTAAAACCCGAGGTGCCGTGTCACAGTAGGTGTTGGCACATTAAAGAACCCTCCCTTATCTACAGCCAGCAGTGCCAAGCACAGGCAAAATTTGTATCCCTTCATCGGTACACGGTGATGTCTCCATATGAGTGAAATATTCTTGAGTGGGACGTTAAACATTAATACCAATACCAATACTTCCTTGTTAAGAGGTCCATGCTCATCGAAAATAGTTCATGTTCAATCATTTTTTCCGAAATGTTTAGTTTGTAATTTTTCATTCATAACAGATGGGTATATAATAGATTTATCATTATAGCACTAATTTGTTCTTACATGTAAGAGCAAGATCATGCCTTGTTGTCAACTTGACTTGATCTGGCTCTTAAGATCAAGTTAGTGTTATTATAAAATGTATACATGTATTTAACGTCCCACTCAAGAATATTTCACTCATATGGAGATGTCACTAATGTCGGTAAAGTACAACAATTTCAGTCTATGCTCAGCAGTTTTGGCCATTCAGTAGTAAGCCGACACTTATAATAACATGAGGCCTTGGTTTTTACTGTCTAACCCAACAGGCAGCCAATCGCAGCACAACACGAATTTGAATGCATGACCTTGTGATTAGAAAGAGTCATGGGCGCCCTTGCATCTCCCCTTGGACATTCTCTTAAAATAGGTTATGTTGATTTGTGTTAGCATCATAATGAACAAATTTCTAGGCATAAATGGAGAGGTCAGATGAACTGATACTACATGTGTTTTATTTTAGCCCCCGAAAGCATATTGATTTTGATAAGGTCATCAAAAGAGATCTGGAGGAGCCATTTTGTGTGACGGACTTCTCAACCCAGCTGGGTATAGACTCGTTACCAGGGATCATCAATAAGGCTAATTTACGGTACTTCCCAGAGACTGGCCTAAAAGAAGTGAGTAACATGTTTTGTATAAGAATCTTATCTTAGATTTAGGGGCTAGGTTTTCGAAGACCACTAGCCACTGGATGTGTTTTTGTTTTAACAATTTCCTAACAGTCTCTCCAAAGAAATTGTGGATAGTGGTGGGATACTTATTTGCATGTTGAACCTGTAGACAGGAATTGATACTTGTAAGCGGCACCAAAAATTGTTTAAAGTTTGGTTGCCAATTTTAGATGCATTACAAGTGATATTAGTATGTAAATTACCTTGTAAATCATTCTTACTTGGTAAATAAATGTCTGTTAACCCATTCACCCCTGAATACACATTTTGGCTTGCCTGAATCATTGGTATAAGGAATCCATTAGATTTCAGAGGTGACAGGGTTAACTAAATAAAAGATTATGGTGTGAGAGAAAAACAGCTAGGGGGTAGTTCAGCATGGTGGGTAATTGAAACAGCATGGTGCTACCACTCTGCTATAAAGGATCTGTAGAGAACCCTGTCTAATATTAGTACTGTGAAAACTGCCTGAATCGGACACTGTCCAAACCGGAATCCTATCCAAATTGGACATATCTGGTGGAACGTAATTTTCCCCATTACTTTCAGTTACTTAAAACTCCCTTCACACCAGCCACTGTTCATTCCGGACACCGGACATGATTTTTGATACAAATATAGCATTTGTATACTAATTTTGCCTAAGAAAACCGAACGCTTGAAATACATTTCACACCTATCTAATTGCCGGAGTCCGCGTATTTCCTTCCATCTTTCTTTCAAACTTTGATTCATTTTTTATTGTTTGAAGTTTTTATAATTGTTTCTTTTTTTAAAAATCCATTTTGGGCAGTGTTTTATTTAATACAGACATTAAACGAACGTACACCCCCAGAATGAACGTAACCAATATAATTAATTATTTCACTTTTGTCAAGAATGTCACACATAAAGTTATTTCTGAAAACGGGACACCTATCCAAACCAAACAAAACGTCTGTCCCGGAGTCTGTCCGGGTTAGACAGTTTCCACTGTAACTATTGCACCTTGATCATTCCTCAAGTTTGAGTGTGGATCTAATATTAAGCTACGCATCATTTTGACCTCCGGCCACTTGCCTGTTTATGTTCAGTTTGACCACTTACTCGTTACATTGTAGCATGCTTCTTACTTAGGCTGCTTGGTAATTACATTACCAGTGCACTACTACTGTCAGTCACTAACACAGTGGTCTTTTTCTAATGATATAGTACCACAAATTTTGCGTACGAAAATAAATTTTGTCACATTTTGTGCCCTGTATTTCATAGATTCATGACATGCTTCTGCAAATTTCCAGATTTCCACTTTCATTGTTTTCATTCTGACAGGTTTTACAGAAGATGGGAGGAGATAACCAACCTGTTGATGTAATAGGGACTAGAATAGCACAAGCACTGAAAAAGGTAAGGAATAAGATGTTAGGGGGAAAATTTGATTAACCCTTTCACCACTGCAAACCAAAATAGACTGGGCCAAGACATTGGAGAAGAGTGTACTACTTTGATACTTAGGGGTGAAAGGGTTAAGAACTGTTAAAATCATGCTTAAGATTGCTTCTTTCATATGCTGATGATACTAAACGCCAATGAGGGCTCCATCTGTTGGCCTATGCTTAGCACTCAGGGCTATTGAGGTGGGAATCTTTTTTAACTCTTTATCTTGTACAGGCTATTTATAGATAGCCTACTGCTTGCTGCTGATAAGACTGTCCGACTGTGATCAGCATCAGTTTATAAGCTCACTACCAAGATAAATTCCAGCTGTGATGGACTTGTAAACAAAGTGTAGGGGTCAACATGTTTATTGGTCATTAAGTAATTATCGTGACATAATTGACTATAGCATGAAGAACAGAAAATATTTAATATATATTTATCTATGTAATGTTGTACTTTTCGTAAAACAGAACCCTTATTTTACAGTCCATTGGTCCAGTATTCAATAGTATAAATCCATGTTTACAATTGAACATGATATAATTTATTACTGAAAGTGTTTGAAATTATGTGAAATGTTCAGAGTGAAATTGTTATGCCATCTTTCAAAACGATTGTTGTCAATACAGAAGAACACCTAACATTTTTTGCATTGAATAAACAACTCATGTTCTTTTCAATGGCACCCTGCTTACACTTCCCTCAAATGGTATTTGTTGTTTTTTTCTGACAATAAATGGTCAGATAACCCATCTGGGAAAAATGAAGAAACAATCTTGATGATTTATCCGCCGCTAAAGTGAAAGTAGCTCCCACTGAGTAAGTAAACAGTTTGTTTACTTGTTTTCTAAGCACAGATCTCCACGTCAGATCTTCATCATGACTCTCCGTTTCTGAGCCAGAATTAACCGGTGAAATTTCAGATGTAGATACTGGAGATACAGACAAATAATTTTCAATGTCTTGTTTATCGTCAGCCTAATTCAGATTTCCAATATTTCCAAACAAATACTCAGAACTTTCATAACTTCTACCTGCAGCCATTTTGAAAACAACAATTCCGTCTAAAAATATCCATCACATTGTACGCTTCCCTAGGGGGGATTCCTTGAACCAAATATGGTAATGAATGATGTAATATGTTGGACTTAACATTTGTTTCAAACATTATCATTGGTATATTTGTTAATATAGCTTCTATTCTGACCAATGCTTGCTTGTTTAACATGAGTAAAAAACCGCACATGTGCGTCTTCAAGTATACAATCATGGCACTTGATATCGCTTATCTGCGTTTCTAAGGATATACAGCTGTTAACAGCAGACGCAGATCAGCGTCTCTGAGGATATGAGCAGCTAACTTTGGGACGCATATATGCGTTTGTGCATGGTAAAGAGTTAATGTGACGCCACTCTAACATTGAGCCACTGTTTCCACGATCCTTTCCGAATGTTCCGTAGCATTGAGTTCAAATGCTGAGTTTTAAGCAAGTGGTTGATACTTATATTAATAATATAAGTTCTTAACAACCTTTAATAGAACATAGGCCTTCAGCCCTTGAGGTATAGGCGTTGTTGTGCGTTGTTGTTTAACGTCCCACTCAAGAATATTTCACTCATATGGAGATGTCACCGTGTGCCGGTGAAGGGCGACAAATTTTGCCTGCGCTCGGCACTGCTGGCCGTAGAGCAGGGAGGGTTCTTTAACGTGCCAACACCTACTGTGTCATGGGACCTCGGTTTAAATTGTCACATCCGAAAGACAGGGACGGCCAACCGCGGAGTGGCGACTGCGGGAATAGAACCCCGGACCCGTCGGCTCGAAGTCGAACACGCTAATCACTCGGCCACGGAGGCCCCGACAATGCAGTTATCAAAATGTTGGTATTATAACGGTTTTATAAACAAGATCTTGTTTATAGGTCCTTGGTATTATAAATTTCTACAGTATGTATGTTTTCAAAACTTTCAAATTTACATGGATGTTTGTATTACAGGTACTGTATTACCTATTATTGCCAACTACTTTAGCTAATTTGTTAAATTGTCTAATACCAACCCCTTTAAAGAGACACCCTCCCCATGCGCGGATACAGAGGGGGGGACTGGGGGTCCGGACCCCCCCCCCCACTGAGATTTGTCAGAGGTGGGGTCCAATGGTCATGGACCCCACCTCTGGCAAATCTCATTCACATTATATATGGAAAAAATTTTGGGCTCGCTTCTCTCGCCAGTGAGTCATTTCTTTATACATGTACTTTAAAATATATCACAAATAAGATAGTTAGTCAAACAAATTAAAGTTAAATTTGTCCAAGTTTTCCGGCTCGCTTGACTCGCCGAATTTGTTATTACATTTATTTATTTCATATCTTTAATACAATGTATAATTTTACTCGATATCTTAAAAAAGATTTGAAAATTTTGGCTCGCCAGTCATTCTTTGCACTTAGAATTGTAGCACAAATAAAATAGCAATATAGACCTTGAAATCGAAGTAAAAAATGTTCCGGCTCGCTTCGCTCGCCGAATTTGTTAAGCAAATTATTTCATATATCTAATATTATTAAAAAGAAATAAAAATTCGGCTCACTACGCTCGCCATTCATTCTCTGTACTTTAAATTGTATCACAAATTAAATAAAAGATAGAAAAATCGAAGTTTAAAATGTCCAAAATTTTCAGGCGCGCTTCGCTCACAAAATTTGTCGATCAACTTATTTCAGCATAATAGTGAACGTAAAGGATCACAATTATTTTCATTATTATGCATCAAATTTTAGGTAATNNGGAGTGGCGCTGCGGGGATCGAACCCTTGACCCCTCAGCTTGAAGTAGAACACGCTAACCACTCGGCCACGGAGGCCCCTGAGGTATAGGCTCCGATAACTAGGTCACTGTGGCCTCTCCAGAAGAAGGTTCATCCATTTGAGAACTTTTATTAAGTATTTGTCAGGAACCAGCCTAAGATTCAGGGGAGGTAAATAAGGAGAGCTTATATATATTTCATTTACAGAAGCACAGTCTAATCTGTTTTAAGAGAATAGTGGAAGGACAAAAATAAAATAGTCACAGGACAGATATGGTCTCTTAATTCAGGTGATATGCAGTGAAACCCTCTTATATTGAACCCTGTTATTTTGAAGTCTGGCTTAATTTGAAGTGATTTAAATATTTTGTAACCCAATTATTTTGAAAGTCCTATGTATTTGATAGAAAATGATTTGCCTTTGGTTTCACTTTATCTGGTTTAACTGTACATGTATATAGGAAAAAGGCCATTTTGGGAACCATACATTAAGGTCGCATAAGAGAGGTAGTCCTTTAATTCAGTCCAACTCTGAAATAGACTGTACTTGTGTTGTTTTGTTATTCTGATCTTACTGCAGACATTTTTGTGTTGTAGAATATGACATCCTGGGTATTAAGTAACATAGCGGCACTGTATTGGAGAGTTGAGGGTGACGCCAAGAGAGCCATAGAGTGTTTGAGGCTGTCACTTACGACAGCGCCACCTGAAGTACAGGTAATAATCTTCTCTTATGCTTTATTTTTATTCATCACCAGGTGTAATGACCAGACTGACAACTAGAAGTGCCTGCCACTTATCTCTGTGAGAGAATTATGTTTGTGTAATACTTGGCACTCCTGTTTTTTTGGTCAAATATAAATGTATACAGTGGGACCTTTCTTATAGACCAACTCACTTAGGAGGCCACCTTGCGATAGTGGCCCTTAAAATTAATTATTCATTGGTATTCCAAACTCACTAACAAGACCACTTCACAAACAAGATCAATTTTAACCAGTCACTGTGGTGGTCTTAATAACTAGGTTTAAACCTAAGTAGCCAAATGGCATGTTCTTTTCTTTTGTCTCAGACCAGTCTATCATGATTTCTAGGGTTAAATGGGTTAACTATGACAGCGAGGATGATCAAATATGCACATATGATGCATTTATTTGTGTAACGATGAAATATAGTTTCAGATGTAGCCCATAACCTATATTTTCTGTTTATGTAGACATGTTCAGAACTCTGTTTTAACAATGTTAGAAAGGAAACGCCCACCATAGGGATTTTGGTAATCTGTGATTTGTTACTTAAATTGTTTGTTGTTGTCGTTGTATTGTTGTTTAACGTCCCAATTAAGAATATTTCACTCATATGGAGACCTCAACATGTGCCGGTGAAGGGCAACAAATTTTGCCTATGCTCAGCACTTATGGCCGTAGAGTAGGGAGGGTTCTTTAATGTGCTAGCACCTACTGTTACATGGGACCTCGATTTTTACTATCTCATCCGAAAGACAGGGACGTCCAATTGTGGAGTGGCTCTGCGCGGATTCGAACCCCTGACCCTTCGATTCAAATTTAAACACGCTAACCACTTGGCCATGGAGGCTCCAATATGCTAAATAGAATAAGTTGGTGATTTTATTTTTTTTTACAGGACACAGCTCTTATCAGTATTGCCAACATATTACGTAGGTCTGGCTATATCAATGATGCCATAGTGGTCACCAGCATGGCACTGGACACGCCAAATAAACTAGTGGTCAGTCACTTTACAATGGCAAACCTGTACGCTGTTAAAGTAAGTGTCACTCTATAGAGCCAAGTCATTGTGAATTGTACAGCTTATAAACTATATATATTTATTGGAAAAATAAAATATTTGTATTTATTTTCACAATTACAAAATGTTAATATAATGTAAAAATCGTAAAATATTTCACTGATACATTATATAAGGATATCTTCTGAATATATAGTCAAATCCACATATTGAACCCGATTTATTGAAATTCTGCTTAATTTTAATCAAATTTAATTTGCCTGCTAAATTACTGTATTAGTAGTTTAACCCAGTTGTTTGAAAATCCTGGGAATTTTTTAAAGGAAAAATTTCTCTCTTTTGGTTTATCCAGGTTCAAATTAGTACTGGTCTGCTAGCCCATGGCCAGTAGATAATCTATTTGGCCAGTCAATGTCTTGTCTGAACTGGCCCTGTTGTCCAGTAGAAATTCAGAAAAGAAAAGGCTAATCTGCATGCTTAAATAATGCCTATTTAAATTTACCAAAATAATATACAGTCGCATCTTGAAAACTCGAATGTTGTTCTCTCAAAGTTCTCGATCTCTCGAAGAAAAGCTATGGTCCCGATTATTCCCTCAATAGATTAAGCAAATCTAGTCTCAATCTTTCGAAGGTCGACGGCGAAATTTTCGATTACTCGAATAAATCTCACAATCCAAAGCTTAAATTACCTGTGAAATATCATCTCAATCTTTTCACATGCAAATTTTCGATATGTTTATTAAGTGATCAAAAGTGACGACAGTGTTAAATTATCAGAGAATACTTACCCAAGTGATGAGTAACGAGAACAGTTTCCAGGAAAGAGTGAATTAGCGGGTTTGGGGTGGAGGAATAGTGTTCAGCTGGGGAGTAATCATATTTTTGAAAACTCAAAGTCTCGAAAACTCAAACTTTATCAGCGGTCCTGAGCACTTCCAGTTTTCGAGATTCAACTGTATTCCATTTCTTTTTATCCCAAACTGAAAGTATCCTGCCATTCAACCTGTATATCTATATACATATATATGTAATTCTTTTTTAGCTTTTTTTTTTCATGTGGGCCAGTAGATTCTTTGGTAGTTTAAAAAATCTACTGGTCCTGTGGTCCATCGTAGAAAAGGGGTTAATTTTGAGCCCTGATATACATATAAAAACTGAATATAAATGAAAAAAGAAGTTGTAAGCTACAGTCTAACCTGCCTTAGTGACCCACTGAATTAAAGGAAAACCTGTCTTATGTGACCTACATATTGTATATTGAATGCATTTTTAGTGACAATTCTTAAGTGTAACTTTCCGTAAAATTATAAATCCCCTTTATTTGTTCAATATACATGTATTATATGCTTCAATGATTATTATGTTTTAATAATTATTATTGTAAAATATTTCAAAAATTCATTATGATATATATGATACTTTTTGTTTCAGGGAGAGTGGGAAAAAGCTATCATATTTTATGAATCCACACTTGGTCTTCAGTCGTCATTTGAACCAGCTAAACAGAGGTTAAAAACAATAAAATGCAAAAACGTCATCAAAAAATGAACGAAACTTTCATATCCATAGTACCAATTTTTTACTCTTTCTTTTACTTTACTGTTTTCATATTGTTTTGTAAGATTATTTGAAAAATAATTGTTTGATTTTGAGAGTGATATTTTAATAAAAATCATACTGGTAACCAGAAAAGGTGTTTATCTTGTACTTTGTGGGATTGTCATGGTAAAGAGATTGGAATGGTATTGTATTGTTGTTTAACGTCCCACTCAAGAATATTTCACTCATATGGAAACGTCACCGTCTGCCGGTGAAGGGCTACAAATTTTGCCTATGCTCGTCACTACTGGCTGTAGAGCAGGGAGGGTTCTTTAACGTGCCAACACCTACTGTGACACGGGACCTCGGTTTTTACTGTCTCATCCGAAAGACAAGGAAGGCCAACCACGGGATGGCACTATGCGGCTCAAGTCCAGATTTTTCAATTCACAGTCGAACAGGCTAACCACTGGGCTACGGAGGCCCCGGTAAAGAGATTAGCTTTGTTTGCTTTCTGTTTGTGAGGTTGGGGTTTTAATCTGTGTAGTGCTGTGGTTGGCTTTCCCTGTCCCAGTAAAAACCAAGGTCCAGTGTCACAGCAGGTGTTGGCATGTAAATGAACCCTCATTGCTCAAAAATGCCAAGCGTATGCTAAATCTGTAGCCTTTCACTGGCATACATATAAATAAAAGATTCTCGAGTTGGACATTATCAAACAACAATACAACTTACCAACCAACTAAAAACACCAGGGTCCAAGACAATATAAATTCCAGAATTTATTTAATAGAATATTTTTGTTTTGGTGAACTCGGCCAATCAGATTTCAGAATGATCCAGATTAGACTAAAATACTAGGACCTGTGTTGTTCTCAAGTTTTTGGTCTTAAAAACTGGAACTTTGGAAACTTTTATTAATTATGACAAGAGCAAATCTCAATATATTCTTAAATTTAAATGGTTTGGCAATGTTCTGTTTTTGTGAATTCCTATGGCTTGAGACATTTTTTTTCAGATAATCTGTGGGAGGTCAGTGATCTTTGCCTTGGTATAAAGTAACCAGGGATACTCTTCAATCGCTCAACCCTTTAAGACTAAGAGGTTATAAAAAGTTTGCAAGTTAAATATGGGTACAAACGAACAAATTAGTCCAAGTAGAACTTGTTTTCTAGTTCTGTGGCAGAAACAGTAAAGAAAGTGATGCAGTGTTATGGAATCTCCTTGCGTGACGCATATTCCTTATTTCATTAAGTTGAAGTCTTCAATAGTATTCAGATGACCAGAATAAAGTCTTTGGCACAGGTAAAAAAAATCCATGAGACTGATTACAGTGTTCATATTGAATTCGATCAACATGTTTTGTAGATTTGAAGTAACTTAGATGGGTTTCAAAACCTGAAAATTTCATTGACATCTGAACACAATGCTTCTGGGTCATCTTTCATCATAGGCTTGCAATCAAAATTATATATAGATACATTCTATCTAAAGAGCCATTTGTGGCTTGGCTGTAGAGTGCCTGCCTGGGGGATGGTGTTCAAACCACTGCTGTTGTATGAAGGGTTAGCTGAATTCTGATAAGAGAACCAAGGTAGCATGTCAAAGATTGGAGCACGTTTTAAATATATCCACTGCATATGGCTAAGCCCTTTGCAAAGGCAGGCTTGCATCAGCTTTATAAGGTCATAGTATTACTGGAATACTGTTGACCGTGGCATATAACAACAGATTAATAAAGATAATACACAAAAAAATTCCTTAGAACCCTCAACAAGTAGTTGGTGCAAAACCCAAGTTTTTATGTATAGTGTCATCCGAACGGCAAGAATGAATTACTGTAAATCCAGAAATTTTCGCAGAACTTTATTTTAGTGAATCAATGGTCATATAATTATTCGTGATACTTTATTTCCGCGCTTGTGAACTTAAGTAATAATCGTGAATATTACTGGACTTACAGTACTGCCACATGAGGACATTAAACTGGATACTCTTGAACAGAGTTGAGGATGATAGCTATACAGATACCTAAAGTATATCTGAAATGCATTTTAAATTCGTGTTCAGGATAATTAGCTTTGAATTCACCATACGTTCTGAATGTGTATTTGTATCTGCTCTAAAACGATTTGAAACAATTTAGACGACACTTTCTCACGGCTAGAAATCAAGAATCTTTCATTCAAACAGAGACGTCGTCGAGTGAATTGGTTCACGTACGTGTATTTGTCTGTGCGTGTTATTTAGGGTTATTGCAGCTGTGTGAGACAACGGTTACATGGGACCTCCGTTGTTACCATCTCATCATGGCAGTTTACAACTGTCAACCTAGGTGTTCGAATATTCATGTTATGTAGTTGACAAAAACATTGTTTAGTCTATAGAACTGTAATTGTAAAGGAAAAATCGATTTGTTAGAGAGTGAGTTTATTATCATTTTTTAAATATTTAGATTAAGTAACTTTTAAATGTAGAATACACATGAAGGTTGTTAGTGCATCGTAAATACAAATTATTATCTGGTACACTTTTCCGGTTTGTTTATTTAAGAAAATATTAACTTCACCGGTTATTAACAGCTCCAGAATCTGACCAATCAACAATCTGGTACATCTTGCGATACTCGGAGTTTTCTGCCTTTACTAGTTTGTAACGAGGAAGATTCCAAGAATAGTGAGCGGTATCCATAGCAACAAGCACGAGAGGAGTATCAGGACTATTATTATTATACAATGTCTGCTGTTCCATTTGGTGTAGGGAGAACTCTGAAAAAAATAAAGGAAAGGAACCAGAATAATCAAAACATTTTACAGAAGCCAATATAATTTGTTTTGTCACATATTTTTGTCTTGCTTTTTAAGTATCATATGTTAATTATAAAAATGTGTGACACGACGGGTGCCACGAGTAGGAGTTGCTTGCCCTTCCTGAGTACCTGAACTCACCCCAGTTTTTTAGTGGGGCTCGTGTTACACTATTTTAGTTGTAAGTGTATTTGTGTATTTCTGTTTGTAATTTTGTCTCCTTTTTGTTTTGGCCACGATTTTGTCTGTCGTTAACTTATTCTATTAGGAATGCCCCTTGGTATCTTCTATTTCACCCATTTTACAGTTCAACTGTCTGTGGAAATGTTCAACAATTTTGCATTCCTTATAGGAATTATGAGATCGATCACTGTCGTATACCTTTACCTCTTCATTAAGCCAAAATTATCATAAGAATTATTTTTGTAAACGAAGCCAATGGATTTCCACAGTATTTGTATACCAGAGAGTATTGTGAACTGCAAATACTATGCTTCTTAATAAAACGTAATTTACTTAATATCATCCCAAAGATTATACATTTGTTGACTGGGTGAGAGGATAACATGTTTTATGTCGGAAAAAGAACCAAGAGGTTTCCTTAGACGATCTCAATCCTTTACACGTGTTCACCATAAACTATGTCTTCAAATGTTTAATATTAGTTTACTAAATTGTCTGATTATTTACTTTTAAGAAAACTGAACATTAAATGGAACATTATTTCTTAAAATACGGCATAATTTCTAAGTAATGAGAGGGAAATATCAAATAATAACGAGCTGTTATTTATATGCGCATTATTTTGCTAAACGCCAGTCAATATGTATCTAGAAAACGTCTCCAATGATGGACTTCCTACATTCTCTGATTATTTACTCACGAGAAAACTGAACGTTAAATGGAAAATTATTGCTTAAAATGCGGTATAACTTCTAAGTAGTGAAAGGGAAATATAAAATGATAACGAGCTATTATTTATATGCGCATTATTTTGCTTAACGCCAGTCAACATTTTCCTACAAAACATCTCCAATATTGGAGTCCCGTTACTGGGGAGGATAGAGAATTACGCACGGGCATGACAAATTTAATAAGACACTGCAAGGCATCCCCTGTAACTGTCCTTGTAAATTTGGAATCAGTTTTACAATTGCGTGCAGTTGTTCTCTAAATATAATTAACTAAAGCGATGTAGGCTGGACCTTCATAATACATGTCTTGGATTGAAATACCAAGGCTATCATTTCTAATTCATATTAACGGCATCAACCATTCTTTACAAACTTAAACGTTGATCCAAAATCTAATTTGTAACTTTGTATTTGAAAGCATGTTGAATGATACATAAGTTAAAAATTCATTTAATTATGGTTATTGCAGGATGTAACACATTTTTAGATATTCCATATGATATAATCGACAATGAAAGAAAGAAATTAACATATCTAATGTCCTGAAATTAGACCGGGAAATATAATACCATAATGCCAAATGTTATCAGAGGCATGTTTTATATTGATTTTTGAACGCTCCACTCAAGAAACTTTAATTTATATATAGAAATGTCACAAAGTACCGGCGAAGGGCTTCAATTTTCCATTGATCCTTACCATTGGGCATTGGGGGAGGGGTGTCTTTGTCGGGCCAGTACTTATACTGACATGGCTCTAGGTTTTGAAGGCACAATGTATTTGGAATGCTTCACCGATTCTTAATTACATGTATCACCATGGCTGGGCACCATAAAACTTCAGAATTTACTTAAGCCTGAGAATCTAGTCTCTCAGCCAATCAGAATTCAGGATGAGCTGGATTTGAGAAGCTTTTGAGACTTAAATAAATTCAAAAGTTTTATGGTGCCAAGCCCATATGAATGAAATGTTCATCAGAGGGATGCAGCAGTAAACCTAAACGCCGACAATCCGTATAGGAACAAGTGAATAGAATATGATCAAATTTCTTTCTATTTTAATTTAACCACCGGAAAGAAATCTAAATCATCTTTAAAACCTGCCTTTTAATCTTTTAATAAACAAACGTTTCCAATTTTTGTTATCACGTTTACTTATTTATGGACCAATTGAATATTTTCTAAAAAATGCAAATCGCGAATTCAAGGACATGACGAAAATTTGTTTTTCTAATTCATAATGTTGTAAAAAGATTTGTTACGGTAACTTTGTAATATTACTGTTAAGCTTTCTTTGAGATGCATCAAAGTACTAACAGTACCTTCAAATGGTATTGGCATTTTCCATCTGAAACGTAAGAGGTTCCTGTTATTCCCGATTGTGCGCTTTGGGACGACGAATACCTCTTGTCCCACTTCAAACCCTCATGTGCTGGATGATGCGTATAATATGTACCGTCTGGTCCATATAATTTACCCTCTGCACCTTGCGATGTCGTTTGGATCAAAGTCGGGCCAGGTGGTCCATTGAATTCACTGAACCCTTTTGTCTCTGTTCTGCCATGTATGATGTGTATTGGGAAACGGAAGTCGGATGTAGAGTAGTGTCCCTTTGAAGCAGCTTGAGATTTCTTTTTGGCTTTAATGTGAGTTGCTTGAACTGGCCCCGGCGACTCCATACAGTTTGTATCTAAATTGACGCACGTATTCGTACTCCCTGATTCGTTGTCTGAGCATGATCTAGTTATATAGACAGGGGCCGTTTGCGTCCTGAGATTCGACCTTTTTGCGTTTTTATTAATATGTCTAGTAGAGAGGTCACATTGTGGATGGAAACCATTCTTGGAATTATGTCGCCGGAAGTTGCCTTGGAGATAAGCCGGTGAATATGCTAATCTTTTGTTGAAATAAGCAGATTGTCTTAGGTAGTCTTCATCAGAATATCTAACATGGCAATTCCCGGACGATGATTGGTAATTTGAAGAGGAAGCATTTGAGTCTTTGAAGTGTTGTATTACTACAGGCTTGAGGACCCTCTCTTCTCCATGATGTATGTTACTGTCCATGTTCATCGTAAATGTAGATCTTCTCTCCGTCTGAAATATTACAGAAAGAGTTTTGTATGGCCATTTTGTAAAATGCATACAAACTACAATGTACAATGAACGCGATAAGTGATAAGTTATCTCGACCTTTTCTTCCCGATTATGACTTTTACCGAATGAGACATTTTCCGGGATTTGAAATATAGTGACAAGGCGGGTACCGCGCGCGGAGCAGGAGTTGCTAACCCTTCCGGAGAACCTGAACTCACCCCTGGTTTTGGTACGGGGTTCGTGTTACTTTATTTTTCGGTTTTACACGTCTTGTTGTGTTGATAGCTGTTTGTGTTGTCTCTTTTTTGTTTGGCCATGATTTCGTTTCATTGATTCCCCCTTGGTGTTTTCTACAGAAAGAAGAAAAAAAGATCACATCTTTATTTTTTCACCCAAGATAAGTTGTTCTGCGATAAATTGCCCATCTTTAGACCGGACGTTCATGGCTCTGTCATGACTGGTGTTCCCTGTCCTTCGGCATAGAGAACAAAGATCAAGTCATATTTTCAAGGATTATCTTGGGAAGTTAAAATTTCTGCCTGAATATGAGGAAGAGCTACGTATGGGTTAGAATTACACAAAGCTGTGTGCCCATGATCCTACCACGAAATGACTGAAATAATGTTCGAAATAAAAAACAAAAATAAAATAAAATAAAAAACAAAATAAAAAACAAAACAAAACAAAACCCAATATGAGGATAATAACATTACTAATAGATACTTAAATTATTCTTGGGTATTTCATTATTATTTCCACACATAATATGAAATAATGGTGATTCTCCTTCCTGTTGACCTGGCGATACCATGTTCAGAGACACTGAGAGTCAACTATAAGGCAATATTTGAAACTCTTTCTCCTTTTGGAATATCAATCTCAGCATTTCTATTCATTAAAATGGGTGAAATAGAAGACACCAAGGGAAATTCCAAATAGAATAAGTCAATAACAGACAAAATCGTGGGCCAAAACAAAAAGGAGACAAAATTACAAACAGAAATACACAAATACACTTATAGCTATAACTAGTGTAACACGAACCCTACTACTGCTCCACGCGTGACACCCGTCGTGTCACACATTTTCGAATACAAGAATAAGTCACAATCGGCAAAATAAACGGAATCTTCACTGTCTAGTCTATTGCTATATGTCTATAGATCAACATATTCATAGTTTTTGGGGATGGAATTCTAATACAATATACGTTAGATGTAAACTTACCTAATTTGTATTCTTCGATTCTTGATTTGTGGATCTCTGATCTACCTAGAACTATTCAACGAGGAAACACTTCAAATTTAGAGTCTTGCTTTAGATTGATAAATCTTGTGACGTTTATCGCCCGTACATACCACCTGATGTCCATATTGTGTCTCGGCAACTACGAACGAAATGCAAGAATATTTACATCATAAAATATCCCATAAACTGCAAAGCAGGGGATGTTAACAACATGCAAATGTAGCCACTGCTTAAGGCATGATAGTGTTTTCCGCCATGTCATAGGATATGGAATTCGCTTTAACACATATTTAATCCTCTTGAGGTTAATATAGTTCACCCATGTAGACATTTTATCACCTGGCATCGTCTTAGACTACGAATAACGATACATTTTTATAAATAATTATTGCTAGAGTTTTACATACATACATACATACATACATACATACAT